>APFE030359103.1:295498-326599 GCA_000404065.3 Pinus taeda
AAATATCACCAAAATCAATTCCCGGCACCGGGAATAACCTTTTGCTACCAACCGAGCTTTGTATTTCTCCACCTTAATTTAAAATACACACAATGATCTGCTTTACTTCTGGTGAAGCCAAGTCCCCGTATAAATGTATCAAATCTCTGATACCAAATGTAGGTTTTGACCCCGTGCAGAAATTACCTGCATACGAATTCTAAATCACAGGAAAAATAAAAAATGCGAGAGCATAACACATAAAACACATATACACAAAGATTTCCCACTGGATCTCAAAACCGAGACTACCAGCTTGATTTTTCAATATATTCCTTTCAATGTTACAATACATATTTATGCATGCCGAAGCATCCAATACCATGGACTGAAAAACATCGCGTCCAAAACCATGGACCGAAAACCATAGGTAGGTTCGCCCAACCTAATATAGCGTCCCAAAAAAAAATTTCTCAGGGCGCTGCCCCAAACCCCCCGGACAAGGGGGGCTACCGCCCCCCCTGTGAACCCCCCGCTGCGCAATCGGCACAACGAAGGGGGGGCTCTGCCCCCCCTCTAACCCCCCAGTTCACTATGTAGGTTAGTTGTCGAAAGAATATAACACAACCTAACAGAGACAACATTCCAAAAGGGAAGAACCCAAAATTGGATGCAATAGCTTGAGAACTTCCACTCATTGATGGAATGGAAGTGGACCCAAATATAGTTGTACTAGGAGTATTAGAAGGGATGGAAATAGTTCCTCATCCTTATATAGATATGGGAGTCTGCATGCTCACAACACTCATCGTGGATGCCATGCTTCCAGCAGTGGTCATCGAAGGGATATATGTATGTAAACCTGGGCTCGAAGGTTTGTGATTCAGAGTTCCAATGTATAACAAAACGTTTGGATGATTAGGAGGGAGAGGAGAATTCGGAGCCGCAACCCACTCTGAAAGCTCTTCTACTTCAATACTATATTTTGAATGAAAGAGTACTCAAGAAAGAACTAGTGTATTCCTCTCTAACTCTATACTGGTACTAGGTCTATCTTGTGAACTAATGACCCCAAGCGGAGGATCAATCTAAAATGTTCTTGATGCCACTAGTTGGAAATCACTGGCAGAATCACTCCTACAACTTCTAGGAGAAGGCTCCGGACTCGTAGGTGAAAGCCCACAAAGTCTCCGAGACTATCGAGATGGTCGGTCAACCACTTTGAATTATTTAAAAGATCTACTTAAAGACTCAAAAATTAGAAAGCTAGGCCGACTATGAGCACAGAACACTCACTAAAATGTTTCTAAAGATATCAGCAATCAAACAACTTCTAAGTATTTATGCTCTAGGTAATTAGGACCAGACACCAAAATACAAGAAAGTTAATAATAAGGGCCTTCCGAAAATAGACTAGGGTAATTATGCCCCAAGCCTACTAGCGAAGGTATGAGAGGTAGTTACCTGACCTCTAGACAATAGCCTTTGTCGGTGCAAGCCCCCAAGCTTCACAAGGGTGCCCTCCAGAAGTACTGTTAAATGTGATATAACGTCAACCTCAGGTGCCACAGGATTCCCCTCCATAGCCACCTATGTGTTTCTTGGGATAGACAACTATGGTCACCAACTCGTATCATAAGCTAGGCAGAACAGTCGTGAGGTAGGATTTGACAAGTAAGAGAGGGGGTATCTCTCGTCCTTATCTTCACTAACCCTCATGCTTTACTCCTAGTCATGGAGCTTTGCCAGTCTCCCTAATGCTATTGGATTTCACTCTTGAGTCAAACTTCTATGTTTTACAATTTAGAATGGCCTTGGAGAGTTAACTCTCCTCTCGCCTAATCCACAACCCTAATAAACCTAAACTTGTTGTTGTATTCTGATGACAATACAAAATTTCTAGTTTATTTTAATTAAGCACTTGATTTTAATGGTTGTTCTTTTAAGTCAGGGGTATAGATGGAAATGAAACCAATGGTGTCTGTATGACGCAAAAGAAATCAATGAAAAACTAACTACATGAACGCATTCATTTGTTCTTCGATGAAAAGAGATCTCTATGTGGGTTCTACGAAAATTATATAAAGCAAAAAACTTTCTCTTTTCTTTTCTTGAAATAGACTTCACACATACAAAAACTAGAAAGACTATTGATGCTTTAATAATGCAAAACTACCCTAATGCAAGGTGTAATGAAGATGCAAGATGCTAAATTACTCTAAAAAGGAATGAAAGCAATTGTTTATAACTATTAATAAGCCAACTTAGGTGCTGAAAAGAATACAAATTTTGAATACAAAATTCTCTCCAAACAAGAAGGACAAATCCAAAAAGATCACAGTTCACTTTCACAAATCAAAAGAAACCAAAATCAAACTTGGCGAAAGAAAACTAAAACAATGTTTTTTAAGATCTTTTATTTTTCTAGAAACAATCAAAACAACCTTTTGAAAGCACTCTAAATGCCACTAAAACTCAAAGACCAAAAAAAAGAGCACAAGGAGTCTTTGCAAGTTACAATTTAAACAACAAATGAAAACTTGAACAAAAAGGCTTCAACTTGTACTAAATGACCCAAACAACGGCAAAGATCTTGACAAACTAACCAAGAAGTCAGGAAAGAAAT
The DNA here is from genome assembly GCA_000404065.3 of Pinus taeda. Lineage (NCBI taxonomy): Eukaryota > Viridiplantae > Streptophyta > Pinopsida > Pinales > Pinaceae > Pinus > Pinus taeda. The sequence goes on from APFE030359103.1 coordinate 298,104, forward strand.
ACTTTCAAAGTTGTCAAAAAATACTTCCAAAAAGTAAGAAAAGCTATAAGGCCACAAAATGACAGAAAGCAAAGCAATTAGACCAATAACTAAGCTTGACACTAAGATTGAAAATAATTTGTTGCTCTAGAGGACCAGAATAATCAAGAACCTTTGTACGAAGTCTTGTGTTCCAAAACACAAATCACAAACTCACTCAAAAGCAAAACTTGGTCAAATATTTTCAAAGCGGAGGAGACTTCAAACCAATAAGATCGCAGAATAATGAAATTCTTCGGACATAATTTGACCACTCAGCGACTAAACAAACTATTAGCACTTAAATCCACCTTAGGCTGAAGGAAGGGAAAATTTAGGGTAACCAAAAACCACGCTCAGTCTGGTAGCTAGCCCTACCAGAACAGGAGAGGGCTCTCTCCGAGTCACACTCAATGAATGGATAAACGAAAAGGCCTGAGATGACTTACAGTGAACTATTTATCTTAGGCTAGTAAGTGAATATGGATACAAGAAGCAATTTTTAAGAATGACTGTGTTTCTGGGATGGTATGGGACCAATGGACCTCAACGAACAGAGAACTTAATACAAAGGCATGGATTACTTCGTGAGGCAAGATAGGTAGAAAGCCTACCAATTTAGTCTAAGATGGTGCAGAATGGAGAGATTGATTAAGAGGGTGAAAAGTGCATGGACAACATGAATCCTTTTCAACGGAAGAATGAACACTGAACGTGAAATTTTCCCACAGGCAGAGCAATAAAATTGAATTCTACCTTAGCTAACTCAAAAAACTTCATTGGAAATGAATATGAAATGAATTATGAAACATAAAAAGATACATATGAAAAATAAGAGACACATTTGATACACTCACAACCACATGAATCTCATGAAACAGAGCCACTGCCTTTTATTAATCCTCTATAAAAAATATACAATGCAGAAAAAGAGTTTCTTTCCCACAGTCTCCCAGATGTTACAAGCCAACCAACCCTTTGCAAATAGATTGCATACAATATATAGAATGTTCCATGAAGAGATAGAATGCCCAAGGGTTGGGGATTTACTCGAATCATTACAAAATGAAGGTGGAGAGCCAAACATCAGCTACAGGTGCAGTGCCACAAACATGACAAATGGCTTGGGTGGCCCTTTACCTTCCTTTGCCACTTGGACAACTTCCCACCTAGAGTGGAGATACTTTTAAAACCACCTTTGGTGCTGAAAAAATGAAGTGTAGATGAGGAGGCCCACTTATAAAATGTCGGGAAGCGAAATTTCGCAAAACAGAGGCATTTTGAGCCTTTTTTCCTATATGCGCCGCACACATTTCTGTATCTGTCGCGCCAATTTGAGGCCAGTTTTGAGGCACTTGCAGGCGTCCAAAATGTTCCCAAGTGTTCTTGTTGGAAATCTTGTCCTATCTACTTTCCGCCCCAAGTGGAATTTTTGAATTTGGAGCTCATTTGCCACTCCAAATCTTCATTCTCCCAAGGCTGCTTCCTGTGTGTCAAAATAGGGGCAGTGAGGCCATTTTTTGGGTGTTTTTGACCTCCTGGAGACTCAAATCATGCCCAAATTTCTTCTCCGAGTGCCAGTAGTTGTGATTTTTCCTGCTGAATCCAAAAATGTAAACCACTTCTCATTTGGAGCTCCCAATCCTACGCATCATGCTGGTGGCGCGGCGCGTATAGAGAAAAAACCAGTGTTTGTGCCAAAAAATTCCCATGTGACCATAATTGTCCCAAATTTCTTGACATTCGGGCTGGAGGTTATCTAAGAGGCACTACGTTGGGCCACAGAAGATTCAACCAAGATTCGAAGTCGATCTTTGTATTTTGCCTCTTTTGTTGCTCTGCTCAGTTTGGCCTTCAAGCTCCTTATTCAGGCCTTTGCGCTCATGTTTCGTGCCCTGTAATGACAAGCCATCCTCCTCAATATAGTTTTATCCATATTGGCCTTCTCTAGCAGTCTCTCTAGGTGTAGATTGACCTGCTCTAACCAAGACCCTGCTCCTGAATAGTCATCCTAAGTTTGGCATTTTCTGCCTCTGCCTCATCAACTTGAATGAGGATGACACTGGTCTCCTGCACACCTGATGGCCCCTCATCATGCACGGGATCCTTGCCCTTGTCTAGTACCTGTGTAGTCGATGCCGAAAGAAATGCCCCTTCCACCCTGGGTGGACATAACACTCGCTTTGCTGCTGCAAACAAGTGCCTACTGCCTCTCTGATATGTAACAAAAACTAGCATGGTAGTGGTCTCATGATGCTCATGTTGATGAGAAGGACCACCCAACTCCTACTCTAGCTCTGATAGTACTTGTGATGTGTTGAATAAATCACGGGAAATGAAATCCTCCCAAGCAATGCCTTGCAATCCCAACTGATGATCTACCAGAATCCGGATAAGAGCAAAGTGAAACACACTGTTAAGCTACTGCTAAGGGGTCTTATGCATCATGAAGGTGCTCATCCTCTCTATATTCCTGCATATGAAAAACGGGAGGTTCATCATCCTCACCCTGGTAAATTGCATGAGCAAGCGGATGTGAAAGGCATATAGTCGAGAGAACCTCCCCTCACAGCTGAAGTATTTCATGATCAATCTCATGAGTGGAGCATACTCATCTTTCAAGTATCTAAAGGGAAATACTCTTATGAGCTCATTCAAGAATCTGGGCTTGATTTAAGGCTCATAGTGTTGCCTATCCACCTTCTTCTTCTTATGCCAATGTTCTCCAACATTTGGTATACCTGTTGCCACTGATATAGCTTCGGGTGTCAATGTGAAAGTGACCCTGACCAAGATTGACTAACCTCCAAGTAGATGAAGCACAAATAAACGGGCCAACTCATGATGAACTCTACCATTTTCCACCCTTTGAAAAAATTCGAAACATGATAGGTACTGGAAGCATGACATGGCAAGAGGGCATGCTTGTAACTCGGAGAGGGTAGTGGGTTCATCCCTGACATGTTTGCCACTCTTGTGGTGTCTCCTGGGAGCCTGCTCTTCTGAGGATGATTCACTCTGTGTCTCCATCTCATACTCAGAGGAATGCTATGATGTCATGACTGCAATGTGGACCATGATTAGGCTGCCCTTTTGATGATGGTGTGAAGCTGGGTGCCTTTGTAATATTTGTTACCTAGGGGAACAATGAAACAAGGATTATTAGGAAGGGAGTGATGAAATGGGGATAGGGGTTATAGGGAGAACATTGTTAGGGATATGGGAGGAGTTTGGGTATTTTGATGGGGTAGGGTTTGGGGTTTTGTGTTGACCAAATAGTGGAGGGATAGGGGAGAGGGTTTGGTAGTAATTTAGGGCAGGGAATTTAGAAAAAATGAGAGAGGGAGGATGGGAAAAATGATAGGTAAGGGGAAAAAGGTGAGTGGAGTGAAACCTTGGCACTAACAAGACATTTTAACAACCCTAGCCATCAATTTCTTGGTGATTTCTTATGGTTGACTTTATGCATTTTGGTGACATTCAAACATCTCAATAAACACCCTATCATTGACAAAATTTGAAGCGCAAGTGATTTTAAAGAGCCTACCTCTCAATTTGATAGGCTTCACCAAAATTTGGGAGTGTTTGGGCACTTGTCTTGAACCTTGTCTGTATGCGCCGTGCTCCTGGGTATGTGTCACACCCTTAGAAACATTTCACTGTGGGTAGGCTGCATGTGCACCGCGCCCTCTGTGTGTGTCGCGCTCCTGGGTATATGCGTCGCACCCTCTAAAATTGCCTCCAACTCACTCAAATGCTCACCAATGCATACTCACACCTTTACAATGCTTCTCCAAGGCTTGTTATAGCACAATGACTTTGGTTTTGACAAAAATTTGTATATATAGCCTTGGAAGAGATGGGTTTAATTTTTGCCTCTTCAAAAACCCATTTTTCTAATGTTTGAGTTTTGCACTTTTTTCATTGACTTTAAAACACACTGATTTTCACTTCCCCTTTGACATTTTAGCTCAAATGATGAAATTTTCGGCGCTCTTTGCAGGGATTGCATGACAAGACATTTGGCCACGGAAACCATGACTACATCTGAAAAAATCAACTGGTGACTTTTTTGACAATTTTGTCATAAATGACATTGTTTGACTTTTCTTCAAAATAGAGTTTTGAAGAAGAGTCGAAGTCTATCCACATGATGATGAAGCTCTCTGAACCATAACTATGTAAGGGCCTCACTCTAGCCTGCATGGCTTTACTGGACATGTTCAAAGACCAAATTAATGAATTCCTAGACCTAGACCTTGAAATGACCTTTGTCCTTTAAAGGACCAGACCTTGACTATCATGGACTTTGATGATTATTGACAAAAGACCTGAGCCAGCAGGAGCCAGACATGAGGGGGAATGACTATCATGACCTTCTCCACAGATTATGGCATGCCCGTAGCAGAATGCAACTGGGAGAATGGAGCAGGACACCTAAACATGAAATGCATATAGAGTTTTGATCTCTGACGGAGGACTGACCAGACTGACTCTAACATTGACTCCAATGGGGGATAGTAGCTCCTTGGAGGTGCCAAGAACAGCAGATCTCTGGAAGAGCTAGACAGTGCCTTCATCCATTGGGATATGGAGTCATCATTTTGATAAATAATACAGGACTCTAACTCATTTATGAAACTGAAATGACCAAAAAACTAACTCAAACTTGACATTGAAATGACTTAAAGGATAACTTGAACAACTCTAATGAAACTGAAATAAAATGGTATTTACAGTGACAGTGGAAGCAGCGTTAGTAACTTAGAAATGGTACCGCTTGAGCAACCGACCATTGATCGTCCTTCCTAGACAATCTTCTCCATTTATTTCCTTCAAAAGAAAGGCATTCTGCCCCCGATATGCTGCAACCTTGAAAGGACCTTTCCAGAGGTTCTCAAACTTACCGTGCTTGCCTTTCTCCTCATTCCCTGCATCCCACTTCAGCACCACATCATCCACCTAAAATTTATCCAGCTTTGCCTTTCTATCATAAATTTTCTTGATTTTCTCCTGCAATTTGGATGTGTTCTTGAAAACTTCTTCTTTGGTCTACTGCAAGTGGACCATTTGATTCAGCCTTCTCTGCATGGGATCTTCTTCACTGTCAACCTCCTGAAGAAGTTTGACAACTGGGGCAGCGAGAGAGGAAGGAAATATTGTATCAACTCCATAAACAAGCTCAAATGGTGACATACCTATGGATTTCTTCTGGCTAACCCGATCTTCCCAAAGCACATTTACCAACCTCTTATGCCAACTCTTCTTGTTTATTTCCAGCAGCTTCTTGATTATGTTGACCAATGATTTGTTTGAAGATTCCACTAGTCCATTGCCTTGTGGATGATAGGAAGTTGAGTGACCCAAGATGATGTGATATTTATGACAAAACTCTACCATCCTTTTTTATTTGAAAGTTGTTGCGTTATCAGTGGTTAGCTTATTCGGACAACCAAAGCGAGACAAGATGTTATTTTCAAGGAATGCAATTATTACCGCATCTGTAGCTTGTCTAGTGGGAATTGCCTCAATCCATTTTGTGAAGTAATATGTGGCTATGAGGATCCATCTATGCTATCCGGAAGAAGCGGGATGAATTTCGCCAATGAAATCCAACCCCCATTGCTGAAAAGTGGCACTCACCTCTATGGGCTTGAGTGGTAGAGGCTATAGCTTCTGCTTTCCTTCAAAAATTTGACACTTATGACAATGCTTGACCATCTTATATACATCAACAAACAATGTCGGCCAGTAGTACCCTGCTCTCAAAATTTTGTTTGTTGTTGACTTCCAAAAAAGGTGACCACCACAGTCTCCTTGGTGGCAGTCCTCCATGACTTGATTTGCTTCCTTTTCCACCAAACAATTTAACAAAATGCCACCAGGGTCTTTCCAATACAGTGCTGAATTAAGAATGCAAAACTTGGCACCTTTCAACTTCAGTGTTCTCGCTTTGTTTCTAGTCATGCTGGGTGGTGGCAACAAATTTTTGAGCACATATATGATATCTAAATACCATGGAGAAAGAGCAAACATTTCTGATACCTAAATTGGCGATTCTTCATCGTTCTCATCAGACATAGCAGTGATCAGATTTATTTCCATAGCATGCAAGTTTGATTCAGCCATTAGCTTCACCAATCCCTATCCTTTCACTAGTTTTGTGGGCTTTATTTCCACGTCATATTCCAGCAAGGCTGCAATCCACTTGCCTCTTCTTCCTTCCAGATCAGTCTACACTAAAACATCTTTTACAGCAACATTAGGAACATAGGCCAAAATGTGAGAATGTAGAATATACACCCGGAAATCTTTTAATGCCTTCACAAGTGCAAGGGTTTGCTTCTCAATGATGTTATACTTTAAAGCTGCGTCTCTTATAGCTCTGCTGAAAAATTCAATGGGTCTTTCATGATCACCTCTCTTCTGTAATAATACCGCTGCCATAGTATGCTCCAAAGCAAATGAAAATAATATGAAATCCTAAGTGTAGTCTGGGCTGACTAGAACTGGTGCTGAGGAAAGCGCCAATTTGACCAAATTGAAAGAATTTACAGCCTCTTCCATCCATTTCACTTGGCTATCCTTCTTAAGCATGTTTGTCATCTCTCTTAGATGCTCAGCAAGATTGAGTACAAAGCGGCGTAGGAAGTTCATCTTGCCATTGAACGATTGTATCTCTTTTTTATTTCGTGGCAGATCTATTTGCTGAATTGCTTGCACACGTGCTGGGTCAATACGGATGCCATATTTTGAGATAATGTGCCCAAGTAGTTTGCCTTCTTCCATGGCGAACAAGCTCTTCTTTGGATTCAGAGACAAGCCATATTTTCTACACTTTAGGAAGATGGTTTTAATATGGTACATGTGCTCTTCATCAGATTTAGAAAACACTGTCAAATCATCCAAATACACTACCAAAAGGACATATTTCTCATTTGCAAAAGCCAAGTCCATAGCATGCTGAAATGTGGCACCCGAATTCTTCAAACTAAAAGGAATTTTTGTGTAATGAAAGGTTCCCCATGGAGTGGTGAACGTTGTCTTGTCTCGGTCATCCTCATGGACAAAAACTTGGTTATATTCAGAATAACCATCAAGCAGTGACATATGGGATGCTCCCACTACAAGTTGAAGTATATGGTCCATTTTGGGTAGCGGATAGTTGTCCCTCAATGAAACTTTATTGAGATTTCTGAAATCATTGCATAAGTGAATCTCACCTATCTTCTTCCTTACGGGCACCTAGAGATCCAATCTGAAAATATGATTGGCACAATGATCCCTGATTTGTACAATCTGTTGATCTCCTTTTCAATAGATGGCAGCAACTTTTGATTTAGCCTTCTCAACTTTTGTCTGAATGGTTTTTGATTGGGCTTAATGGGTATAGTGTGCTCAATTATATTGGTGTCATATGTCTTTAAGTTAGAATAGTCCCAAGCAAACACATCTACAAATGAAGACATCAGACTGATATATTTGTCCTTGATCTTTGGTGGCAATGCTTTGGACAATTTTACCAATTTAGGATTTGCAGCTATCCCGATATTGACCTCTTCCACACCCTTCTCTATTGGCTGCAATGTTGGCTTGTAGGCTACATCATCTTGATCAAAGAGTTCTTCTAGAGGTATCAAGCCTTTGGGAATAACATTATTCTTCTGCTGCAACACGTCCATTTCATTGATCTACATTTCATCTGTCCCATTACCTTTTCCATCATCATTTTCTTCATCAATTGAGGTCTCTTTGAACTTGCCTTTGTTTTACAGAAAATCATCAATCTCCTCATCATCTTGGAACACTTGCCAATATCTCTGATTGTCTGGAACAGTTGGATGATGCTTGACATGAATTTTGAATTTGTTACTAGAGTTCATTGGGATCTTCAAACTACTCGCTACCTTAGCAAGAGCATCAGCAATACTATTTTGTATACGAGGCACACATGTCAAGGTGTACTCTGAAAATCATTTCAAAATGTCTAGGACTGCATTACGGTAGGCCCGCATCCTGGGATGCTTTGCTTGATATTCGCCTCTGACCTGCTTGATAACCAATTTAGAGTCGCCATATACTGAAATCCTCTTGGCGTTCAACTTTCTTAGAATATTTAGGCCAGCAATCAGAGCTTCATACTCAACTTCATTATTTGAACACTCAAAAACCAACTTGTAAGAGAATACCCATATGTTACTTGGGACTTTGTTTGGGGCGGAGAAAGGATTGCGTACCCAAATTCCAATTCCAGCACCATCATTTCCCACTGCTCCATCGAAATCTATGGTCCACAAACCTTCTTCCTCCTCTTGCAAGTGTTAGAAATCTATTTGTTGTGCCTTGTCTACTTGTTGTCCATTGCTTTCAGCTGATTGCCCAACGGTGTTCTGCTGTTCTTGTTCTTCTTTCTTCAAAACTTCTCTGAAATTTTCTGTTATTTCTGGAATATCATCTGCTTCTACCAACTAACTATCTATATCATTTAAACTATCTGAATACAAAACAAAAGACTCTAAATCTGTATGTACATAGTTAATAGGATGATTTATTGGGTTCTCCTTGCTTGTGATCATGTACTTCATTTTTTGTTCCCAATACAATTTCCTCATTTGTCCGAATACTGGAATCGTTGCAGAGGAGAAATCTAGCTGTAGTGTTCCCTTTATTTTCGCTACCCAAGACCTGGAAAGAAGCATACCAAACCTTAGAGGAATGTCTGCTACCACAACATCCATCAAAACATTCTTCATTGGGAGCTGATCCAAACTCACAACCAAGTCTTTGATGAGACCTATACATCTTACTCTGCTGGAATCAAATGAATATAGATCATGATATTGCCAGGTGATGTCCAGACCAAGCTTATCCATGATTGCCTTGGGCATGAGATTGTGAGAAGCTTCGGAATCGAACATGGCGTTATGTAACACAAAATCATGCAACCTTAAACTGATGTAAAAAGGTGGCACATCACTATCAGGAGACTCACCATTTGATGCTGGCCCAAAAATCATTTCAGGTTGATCATCTTCGACATTCACCATGCTGGACATTGGGTCCAAATTCAACATTTTAGACACTTGTCCTTTATAACTGTTGTTCTTCAATATTTCAGTCAAGGGGATGGATATCTTTAGTTTAGAAATCTCATTCTCTAAATTGAAAGTGGGAATATTTTCTACTTCTTTGACTGGGATTTCTTTCCTCTCCTTTTCTTTTGATGCAACTTGCTGACGTGATGGTTCTGCTGATATTGATTTGCTGCTCTACGAATCAACCAACTCCTTTCCTTTCCTTTGTGTAACTGCTGGATCATTCTTTGACGCTTCAACATCCTTCTTTTCCTAAATGGGTCTGACCAGCACATCTCTGTTTCTAAGTGAATATCACTGCTATTGGTCGGACAAAGCATTCATGTAGCTTCTTTGATATTCATCTGAATGCTCCTCCAAGACGGTGTCGCTTGCTAGAATGAAATCTACATCTTTGTGTGCAGCTAAATTCTCTACATACTCCTCCTCTTCAGTGAGATATGTAGGTAAATCATCAGGATTAAAGAGGTGATTTTCTTTGCCTATTACATTCCCGTCCTCATCTGATTCCGGTCCATGCACAAAATTTTGCTGCAAAGGTGTCTATATTGGTTGTTGTGCAATCAGACCTTGGGCTCACTGATCTCTCTGTCTTATTCTATAATGTGGTTGTCGCTGGCCATGGAAGTTAGGATTTCTAACTTGTGGCTCTGGTTTTTCAAGTTTCACTCTTTCAAGCATCTGCTCTACCTTCCAAAGTAGCTGATCTACCGAGGAAGATTCTTCCTTTGCAGTGACCCTCTTCTCTGCCTTTGCTCTAGCTCTCTTAGTCAGCAAATTTTCTTCAACGCTAACTGCTATCTTCTGCATGTCTTCCTTTGTGGCCGGTTCTCTTTCTCTCAATTGATAAGCCATGTCAGCATCAAAACCATCTGGGAACTTCAAAATGGCTAGTCCTACAGGTGGCCTTAGATTATCTAGAATTTCATTATAAACTATATTGAATCTAGTGCAATAATCTTGGACTGACTCACCATGTTTCTTTTGATTTGCTCATATTCAGCTAGAATTTGAAGAGGATTCTTTTTCACTTCCTGGCGGTTCAAAAATTGTCTTTTTCAGTCATCCAAGGTAGCGATACAAGCAGCCGGAAAACCTCTGAACCATTTCCTCACTTCACCTGCAAATGTCTGTACAAAAAGTCTCATTTCCACATTCTCCGCATCGATCTCATGCAGTTCATAGAAATCTACCATTTTGTCCACATGTTGTTGATCAGTAATTCCATTAGGAGTGCCATCAAAAAATGGGATTTTTCTTTGGTAATCAACGGGCATATCATCTAAAACTTGAGGCAAAACGAGAGGTGCAAAATGGGCAGCCATCACTCTTGGTGGATTTGTCCTCGGAGGTTTTGGTGGAGTGTGCACAATTTTTAAGGGGTTAGCAATTGGAGTTTGAAGCTGAGCTACTATGTAGCTATCAATAGAATGGTTAGCCCTTTCCATCTCCAAGTCTACAAGAAACTGTGGATTGTTGATAGTAGAGTCAGCTGCTCTTTCGGACTTGTTTTCAAACAACGATAATTCAAACTGCTCATCAAACTCTAGCTCTTCAATATAGTCAAAAATGTCCGCGCATGAATGGGATTTGAGCATGGGCGATATAGAGCTTTCTTGACGATGAATTCTTGAAATCAAATTGGGATATTCGTAGATGTGCAGAGGGTTGGGATCTGGATTAGCTATGGTGTATCTTCTAGAAGCCAACTTGCTATTGAGAAAAATCAAAGGACACAACCAACTTTACTCAGCCTATCAAATCCTAAACTTATCATCCGGAATCTCAGAATTATTAAGAAGTAAGGGGTTTGATTTGTTCCCCAGTGTAGTTGCCACTATGTTAGCACCTAAATCTGCCTTAGGCTGAAGGAAGGAAAAATTCAGGGTAACCAAAAACCACGCTCAGTTTGGTAGCTAGCCCTACTAGAACAGGAGAGGGCTCTCTCCAAGTCACACTCAGTGAATGGATAAACGAAAAGGCTTGAGATGACTTACAGTGAACTATTTATATTAGGCTAGTAAGTGAATATGAATACAAGAAGTGATTTTTATGAATGACTATCTTTCTGGGATGGTATGGGACCAATGGACCTCAATGAACAGAGAACTTAATACAAAGGCATGGATTACTTCGTGAGGAAAGATAGGTGGAAAGCATAGGAATTTAGTTTAAGATGGTGCGAAATGGAGAGATTGATTGAGAGGGTGAAAAGGGCATGGACAAAATGAATCCTTTTCAACAAAAGAATGAACACTGAACGTGAAATGTTCCCATAGGTAGAGCGATAAAATTGAATTCTACCTTAGCTAACTAAGAAAACTTCACTGGAAATGAATATGAAATGAACTATGAAACATAACAATATACATATCAAACATAAGAGACACATTTTCTACACTCAACCACATGAATCTCATGAAACAAAGCCACTGCGTTTTATTAATCCTCTGTAAAAAATATACAATGCAGAAAAAGAGTTTCTTTCCCACAGTCTCCCAAAAGTTACAAGCCAACCAACCCTTTGAAAATAGTTTTCATACAATATATAGAATGTGCCATGAAGAGATAGAAAGCCCAAGGGTTGGGGAGTTACTCAAATCATTGCAAAATGAAGGTGGAGAGCCAAACATTAGCTTCAGGTGCAGCGCCACAAACATGACAAATGGCTTGGGTGGCCCTTTGCCTTCCTTTGCCACTTGGATAACTGCCCACCTGGAGTGAAAATAATTTTAAAACTGCCTTTCGTGCTGAAAAAATGAAGTGTAGATGAGGGGGCTCCTTTAGGAAAAGTCGGGAAGCAAAATTTCACGAAACAAAGGCATTTTGGGCCTTTTTTCCTATATGTGTTGCGCCCTTTTATGTATGTGTTGCGCCACTTTGAGGCCAATTTCAAGGCACTTGCAGGAGTCCAAAATGAGCCCAAGTGTGCTTGTTAGAAAGCCTGTCCTATCTACTTTCACACCCAAGTCAAATTTTTGAATTTTAAGCTCATTTGCACCTCCAAATCTTCATTCTCCCAAGACTACTTCCTGTGTGTTAAAATAGGGGCAGTAAGGCCATTGTTTGGGTGTTTTTGACCTCCTGGAGACTCAAATCATGCCCAAATTTCTTCCCCGAGTGCTAGTAGTCATGATTTTTCTTAATGAATCCAAAAATGCAAGCCACTTCTTATTTGGAGCTCCCAATCCTACGCGTCGCACTAGTGGCACAGCGCATATATAGAAAAAACCTGTGTTTGTGCCAAAAAATTCCCATGTGACCAAAATTGTCCCAAATTTCTTGAAATTTGGGTTGGAGGTTCTCTAAGAGGCACTATGTTGGGCCACAGAAGCTTCAGCCAAGATTTGAAGCTGATCTTGCTCTTTTGCCTCTTTTGTTGCTCTGCTCAATTTGGCCTTCAAGCTCCTTATTCAAGCCTTTGCGTTCATGTTTGTCCCCTGTAATGACAAGCCATCCTCCTCAATATTGTTTTGTCCCTATTGGCCTTCTCCATTAGTCTCTCTAGGTGTAGATTGACCCACCCTAACCAATCCTCACGGTCGTTGTTGATCTCTTGCTCCAAGGTAGTGAGCTCAATCCTCCTCTGCTAGGCAGCTTGTCGATTCTCACGGATGCTTTGCAACTCCATGTTTGCCTTCTGGTCCTCAAGCTACTTGTTCCTCTACTCTAGATACTTGATGATCCATCTGGCCCTCTCCACATTTAGTATCAAGTCTTGGATATCCGAGTCCTGCACCTGAATGGTCATCCTAAGTTTGGCATTTTCTGCCTCTACCTCATCATGCTGAATGAGGATGACATCGGTCTCCTGCACACCTAATGGCCTCTCATCACACATAGGCTCCTTGCCCTTGTCCAATACCTATTTAGTCAATGCCAGAAGCAAGGCCCCTTCCACCCTGGGTGGAGATAACACTTGCTTTGCTGCTGTAAACAAGTGCCTACAGCCTCTCTGATATGTAACAAAAACTGACATGGTAGTGGTCTCATGATGCTCATGCTGATGAGAAGGACCACCCAACTCCTGCTCTGGCTCTGATAGTACCTATGATGTGTTGAAGAAATCATGGGAAATGAAATCATCCCAGGCAATGCCCTGCAATCCCAACTTATGATCTACCAAAATCTGGATAAGAGCAAGTGAAACACACTGTTAAGTTGTTGTTGAGGGGTCTTATGCAACATGAAGGTGTTCATCCTCTCTATTTTCCTGCATATGAAAAATGAGAGGTTCATCATCCTCACCCTGGTAAAGTGCATGAGAAAGCAGATGTGATAGGCATATAGTCGAGAGTACCTCCCCTCACAGCTGAAGTATTTCATGATCAATCTCATGAGTGAAGCATACTCATCTTTCAAGTATTTGAAGGGAAAGAATCTTGTGAGCTCATTCAAGAATCTGGCCATGATGTAAGGCTCATAGTGTTGAGCCTATCCACCTTCTTCTTCTTATGCCGCTATTCTCCAACATTTTGGTATACCTGTTGCCACTGATATAGCTTCGGGTGTCAATGTGAAAGTGACCCCGGCTAAGATAGGCTGACCTCCATGTAGATGAAGCACAAATAAACGGGCCAACTCATGATGAATCTAACATTTGCCACCCTTTGACAAAATTCAAAACATGATAGGTGCTGGAAGCATGACATGGCAAGAGGGCATGCTTGTAACTTGGTGAGGGTAGTGGGTTCATCACTGACATGTTTGCCACTCTTTTGGTGTCTCCTAGGAGCCTGCTCTTCTAAGGATGAGTCACTCTGTGTCTCCATCTCATACTCAGACAAAAGCTGTGATGTCATGACTGCAATGTGGACTGTGATTAGGCTGCCCTTTTGATGAATGTGTGAGGCTGGGTGCCTTCGTAATATCTATTACCAAGGGGAACAATGAAATAGGGAGTATTAGGAAGGGAGTGATGAAATGGGGATAGGGGTTATAGGGAGAAATTTGTTACGGATATGGGAGGAGTTTGGGTATTTTGATGGGGTAGGGTTTGGGGTTTTGTGTTGACCGAATAATGGAGGGATAGGGGAGAGGGTTTGGTAGTAATTTAGGGTAGGGAATTTAGGAAAAATGAGAGAGGGAGGATGGGAAAAATGATAGGTGAGGGGAAAAAGGTGAGTGGAGTGAAACCTTGGCACTAACAAGACATTTTAACAACCCTAGCCATAAATTTCTTGGTGATTTATTATGGTTGACTTTATGCTTTTTGGTGACATTCAAACATCTCAATAAACACCCTATCATTGAAAAAATTTGACGAGCAAGTGATTTTAAAGAGCCTACCTCTCAATTTGATAGGCTTCACCGAAATTTGGGAGTGTTTGGGCACTTGTCTTGGCCCTTGTCTATATGCACCGCACATAAATCCCAGTGCGCCACACCCTGGGTATGCGTCGCGCGCTTAGAAAAATTGCACTATGGGCAGGCTGCGTGTGCGCTGCACCCTCTGTGTGCGCCACGCTCCTGGGTATATGCGTCACACCCTCTAAAACCGCCTCCAACTCACTCAAACGCTCACCAATGCATACTCATGCCTTTACAACGCTTCTCCAAGGCTTGTAATAGCACAATGCCTTTGGTTTTGACAAAAAATTATATATATAGCCTTGGAAGAGATGGGTTTAATTTTTTCCTCTTCAAAAACCCATTTTTCTAATGTTTGAGTTTTGCACTTTTTTCACTGACTTTAAAACACACTGATTTTCACTTTCCCTTTGAAATTTTAGCTCAAATGATGAAATTTTCGGCCCTCTTTGCAGGGATTGAATGACAGGACATTTGGCCATGGAAACCATGACTGCATCTTAAAAAATCAACTGGCGACTTTTTTGACAATTTTGTCATAAATGACACTGTTTGAATTTTCTGCAAAACAGAGTTTTGAAGAAGAGTCGAAGTCTATCCACCTGATGATGAAGCTCTCTGAAACATAACTGTGTAAGGGCCTCACTTTGGCCTGCATGGCTTTACTGGACATGTTCAAAGACCAAATTGATGAATTCCTAGACCTAGACCTCAAAATGACCTTTGTTCTTTAAAGGACCAAACCTTGACTGTCATGGACTTTGATGATTATTGACAAAAGACCTGAGCCAGCAGGAGCTAGACATGAGGGGGAATGACTATCATGACCTTCTCTGTTAGATTATGGCATGCCCCTATCAGAATGCAACTGGGAGAATGGAGCGGGACCTAAACATGAAATGCATACAGAGTTTTGATCTATGACGAAGGACTTACTAGACCAACTCTAACACAGACCAAGCAACAAATATTTTTGGGTAGAGTGTTATGGGAAAATTTAGTGTCTTTTCGAATGACTAACAGCTAGACCTAGTAGCAAGTATAGAACAACAATTAAATTAATTCCATTGCTTTTCTTATAGCTAACAGATAAAAGAAATAGGAGAAAAAGTACCAACTTGTATCTCTCGCTTGATCCCTCTTCCCTTTGACCGCTTTTGCCACTCCCTTATGTAGTTAACTTGCTTGAAAGGTACCTGCACACAAGTTGAGACAGAAAACCATCAAAGCATACATATCGATATATTAGCTAAACATATTATAGAATCAAAATTACAATATTCATCACATAACACATGAATGGGAAAAATCATAGAACTATTTATTCATATAAGGAAATATTACAACCCATGTAAATGCATGTCTGATTCAGTGTCATCCTTCTAGCTTCAAACCCTTCTCTCCTCATGAAACAACAATTTGACATGATAACATTACTCTCTCTACTAATCTCTTTCCAATAGAATTTCCTTAGCTTAAGAAGTCTCAACCTAGACCAGCCAATGACAGCTTGGTCCTTTTATAGTTGAATAGAGGAGGTTAGGCCATTAATGGCCCTCATGAATGCTTTGCCATATTCGAGAAGTGGTTCCATGGAGGAAGGGATAATGGATTAAGGTTCATTCATCTCGTTCCTCATCCACAGGCGAGCCCAATCCCTCTAGAAACATCTAGAAGCATCCATTGGATGAGGAATCCAATGTATTCATTTGAAAACTTCGATGGATCTCACCCATTGCAGGTGATACAAAGGCTAGGTGCTATGCATAGCTTAAAGAGGACTCCATTTGAGGAACGAGTGGTGTCTAAGGTAGCAACTGGTTCCGGTGATGTTGGAACTTCTCAAAATATGTTGATTTATGTGAAGACGTTGGCTAATAAGACCACTCATTGCAATTGTTCCTCAAAAAAGGTAAAACAACCAAGTGAAAGCGTATGATCAGCCAAAGGGATGGTGGTGATGGGATGAAAACAACCAAGGCTCATCTGATGAAAGAGGCTAATAGAATGGAAATCACAAGGGTTAAAATGGAAATGGGTTCATTTTTAGACAAGCTTGAACCATAAGGAACTGTGCTTAGATTCAGTTTCATGTTTACGCAAGCTTGAAACGAAAAGTTATTCAGTTTCATTTTTACACAAGCTTAAAACGAAAAACTATGCTTGAAATTGGTTTACATGCCCCCAGCATAATGAAAGGGAGAGTCTCCTGCAATGAGATGGAAGTCACTGTGGTGAAACGAGATGGTTATCCAACACCTTTTTGGCTTCGTCCATATAGACAAAGGTGAATGGGATGATTCCCTTCACATAACCTACACGGAAACTTGACTTTACCATTAGGTGCATGCACCCCAAGCTTCATTACGTTCACCTAATTAGACTACTCATGGCTATCAGGTGAATGGAATGAAGGTTCGTTTACAAGATCAAGTGAAAGAATCGACCGGTATTTTACGAGATCTGATTAAAGACTCGTCTTGGAACTTTGCTCTAGGGGACCTTGGTTTCATTTTTTAATGATCTTGACACAAGAAAAGGAAATCTACTCAGATTCCTTGTTTCATTTTTAAACGAGTTTGACACAAGACAATGAACTATCCTCGAGGACATGTTTCATTTTTTAACGAGGTTGACACAGTAAAAGAACCATCCTCATAGTCCCTTGTTTCATTTTTTAACGAGGTTAACACAAGGCAACGAACTATCCTTGGACTCCTTGTTTCATTTTTTAATGAGGTTGACACAAGACAATGAACCATCCTCGGAATCCCTGTTTCATTTTTCAATGAGCTTGATACAAGACAATGAACTATCCTTAGGAGCTATTTGACTTTTTCATGAGGTTGACACAGTAAAGAACTATCCTCATACTCCTTGTTTCATTTTTTAACAAGGTTGACACAAGACAACGAACTATCGTCGGACACTTGTTTGATTTGTTAATGAGGTTGAAACATGACAATGAACTATCCTCGGAGACCCTTGTTTCATCTTTTAACAAGGTTGACACAAGACAACAAACTATCCTCGGAGGCCCTTGATCACAACTCATAAGTTTTCATGAAGGAGAGATCTAGTTCCAATGCCCCCAGTACATGATGTACAACATCACTGAATTGATCGTTAGTTGATGTAGGTATGGAATAGGTTTCCACATAATTAATCTGTGGCTGGGATGATACCATTGGTACAAAAGGACCAGTTAGGGAATATGGTTGACTAGGAGCCATATTTGGACCAGGAAATGAAAGCTGGTCAACGGCAACAATTCTACCTTCATGCGGGAAACAAATCACTCAAAAGAGTGTTGAAACAATAGCTCCCATGCCATAAACATAGTCACGTCCAAGAAGTAAACTATAATATAAAGGGCCTGGGACTACCATTACATTCAAATAAATGATTTTCCCTCCAAAGTAATAGGTAACTAAGGAAGGATCCCTAATGATTGACTCGTTCCTCTATTAAAACCCAACAAATTATGGGTAACTGGCACAAGCGGTGGTGAACCAAGTTCTTGCTAAGAATTTGAGGAAAAGATACTCACTGATGTGCCTTCATCTATAATAGTTCCCGATATAATCATATTACAAACATGTACTATGATCTGGAAAGACACATAAGAAGGAAGACGAAATATTTCCAGTCGATTCCAATCAAAGGAAGTGACTAGACTACTTGGAGGGGGTACCATAGAAATGGGAGGATTAACCCCTTGAGTTACCAGAGTGGGAGGATTTTCCTCCTATCTTGATGGAATTGGAGGACTTCCCCAAGCTCCTTAGAATCTGAAGAAATAAAAAGAACTTGAGTAGTATCATGTTCACTCTCTTCGGGAAAGGTACGATTTGTTGAAGGTGAAATCAGGTCCACTGTTACCTCGACCTGTTGATTTTGGTCGGGGATAGACTCAGAGGATTCACTTTCAGAGAGAGTGGGTTTGACTAACAGTTGATTTTGGTCAATCAATTCATCAACTAGTGAAGGATTTAGGGATAGTTTCCTGTAACCAGATGGAAGTCACTGCAGTGAAGCAGGATGGTTATCCAACACTCTTTTGGCTTCATCCAGATAGGGAAAAAGGTGAATGGGGTGATTCCCTTCACATAACCTCCATGGAAACTTGACTTTGCCCTTCTTTCCATGATCTTTAGTACCAATATTTGATGGTGTGTCACCAACATGATCTCTAGAAGTTGATGACACAGGACAATGTCAACGGGAAGACCATTCTTCTAAGATCCGAGGAATATCAGGACAATTTCAAAGAAGATGGTCACACAAATTTTGCATTGATATCAAACTTTGTGAGCCTTAATGGATGGTTTCTCACCAAATTTTGCATTCAAAGTAATGGTTGCTTGGTTTCCCCCTACTGAATTTGCTTCTTCTTCTTCTTCTTCCCTTTCTTCTTCTTCTTAGCCACCTGGTTACTAGTACCAATACTTTCACTAGACAAAGAGGAAGAAGGGGAGGAAGAAACAAACAAGGAAGAAGGCAAAGGGTCAACTTTAGGATCAACTGGAGGTTGATTTTGTTCAGTTGGAGGAGTACTTGATTACAGATAAAGCACGACATTTTGAACCAAGGAGGTTGAAAAAAACCATACTGGCAAGCCAATGGTAAATCCCAGAAGGGACAATGTAACCATATATAGAGAAACAATATTTCCAAATGGTGGAAAAGGACTAGGATTCCCATCAAAAGGAATTCCTTCATTGGTGGACTCCGGATTTGTTGCCATATGTTTCAACCTAAGATCAACTAAAAAACAAGCATGGAGGATGTTATCTGTGTTAATTAACTTTTATGACACTAGATATTAACTTTTATTTTTCATTTTTTAAGAGTCGAGAAAAAGCAAAAGATGACACTAGTCACTTTCGTTGTTTAATGAACTTGAAAGGACAAGCGATCAGATGAACCTTTTCTTTTAAGGAGTCGAAAAGGAGAAAAATTAACTGCTCTGGAGATACTAAACAAGAGGGTTTACCAAACTAATCACAAAACTAAAATATACACCTTGGTGGTAAATTAAAGAGAAATTACCAGGGATTTACCATACAGCAGTCAATCTTCTCGAATGTTGAGTTCAGTGTATTGTGATCGATAAGGTGGCAAACTCAGCTTCCTACGGTTAAAGGATTTAAACCTATTGGGGTCTCCTAGTATATACACGATGGTATAGGGAGAACAAGTCCGTACTAGTACTTACCAGTTCAAAGAGGAGGAATCACCCAACTTCAATGAAATGACAACCACTAGGTTTTAAGACGCCAGCACACGTCTCTAGCCTAGACACCTCTAGATGTTTGTGTTAAATTCCAATGCGTTATTAGGTTAATTGAGGTTAATTTTAGGTTGATCTTGCTTAAAATTTGCCTTTGGGTTTCACCATGTGATGTTTTCTAAAATTCCTAAGAATGCAATTAAAATGAGAAGCACTCTTTCCATTTTGACAATGAAAATCCTAGCTACAAGGGAAAGAGCAAACAAGTACTTTTTGCATCAAACAACAAAGAGAACTCACTAATGCATTTCCCTAATGATTCCTTTTAAGCACACACATTCAATCTCGTAAAATGAAATTACATGTATTTCTTTTTATTTTCAGTTCTCCTTAATGTGAATTATGCACAAAAAAGAACAAATGCACAATGATTCAAAAGCTTTTTTCACAAAAATGTCGATTTATGACAATTTCACTTAAAGATAAAGGAATACTAAATGACACTTTTAACTTTAAGGAAATGAATATTTTCAACACTTAAATGAAAAGATGAATCAGATGCATAAGTAGACCAATGGATTATTTTAATGAAGGAAGATTTTACGACACTTCGTATTTGATAAAACAATTGACTGAAACTACTTTCAACAATGGACTGCAAATGATAAAACAAATACATAAACAAATATTTAACAATCCAGTCTAAAATGGGCCGAAACAAGGAAATGAAGACTTATCTCAAAGACAAGATATCATCTAAATCCAACAAACAATTCAAACAACTGAAAATTGACTTAAGGTTTTAGCTCCGAGATGGGAAAGCTGATCCAAAAGGAATCAACACAGGCCAAAGTGAGGGATAGTGTGATGCATTGCACTGTCTCTGTGTAGAGGGTGCAATGCATAGCACCTTGTTAGTTACAGAGATGCGATGATTACAAAATGACAATTTTATACTCAAAATTGATTCAAATTTCAATAAATTGAACTTAAATTCAATGAAAAATAGAGGGTAAAGTATGTCAAAATCTTCTAAGAGATTAATTAGCTACTATAAGGGATAGGATCACTCCCCAGTGGAGTCTCCATTTTGTTATGGGCAAATTTAGTGTCTTTTCGAATGACTAACCCCTAGACATAGTAGCAAGTCTAGAACAACAGTTAAAGCAATTCCATTTCCTTTCCTATAGCTAACAAATAAAACAAAGAGGAGCAAAAGTACCAACCTATATCTCTCGCTCGATCCCTCTTCCCTCTGACCGCTTTTGCCACTCCCTTCTGTACTTAACTCACTTGAAAGGTGCCTACACACAAGCTGAGACAGAAAACCATCAAAGCATACATATCAATCTGTTAACTAAACATAGTATAGAATCGAAAGTACAATATACATCACATAACACATGAATGGGAAAAAACATAGAACTCTTTATTCATAGAAGGAAATATTACAACCCATGTAGATGCATGTCCAATTTAGTGTCATCCTTCTAGCTTCAAACCCTTCTCTCCTCATGAAACAACAATTTGACATGATAACATTACTCTCTCTACTAATCTCTTTCCAACAACATTTCCTTAGATTAAGAAGTCTCAACCTAGACCAGCCAATGAGAGCTTGGTCCTTTTATAGTTGAATAGAGGAGGTTAGGCCATTAATGGCACTCATGAATGCTTTGCCATATTTGGGAAGTGGTTCCATGGAGGAAGGGATAATGGATTAAGGTTCATTCATCTCATTCCTCATCCAAAAGCAAGCCCAATCCCTCTAGAAACATCTAGAAGCATCCATATAATTAGGAATCCAATGGATTCATTTGAAAAATGTGACAGATCTCGCCCATCACAGGTGATACAAAGGCCAGGTGCTATGCATAGCACCTAGACAGTGTAGTGCCTACCATTCATTGTAGCCAGATAGAAGGCCACCTGCGACGATCTCCTTAAGGATATTTTTTAGATGAATGGTGTCATGAAACTCTTGGGAAGCAAGCATGATGTAGGTTAACTTCATTAAGGAATAAAAACAACTGAATTAGGGATTGATAGACCCTAATAATATAGATTTGGAAGTTGCGGTTGACGTGCCCAAATTTTCCTGTAACATAGAGAGATTTGAAAAAAAATGCGATTATGTTTAAACACAAAGGCGTGTACATGTGCTTCTGATAGAGGTAACTCACGTATACGCCATTTCTCTTCACATAAACAAGCATGTGTACGCTATTGTAAAAGGAGTAAAGTGTGTATACAAAGATTTGCAATAAAAAATAAAAAACAAAGCCAGATCAAAAAGATTAGACTTAAGGTCTCAGACTGTACTGGACCAAATAATATTGTATTGAAAAAAAAATTAACTCATACAAATATATAAAGCACACATAAAAATCAGATACAAAATATTGGCGGAAAAGGCTTCAACCTCATGCTTACCTCAGGTATTCTCTCTCTTTTTCATTAAAATAATTGAATATAGTGTTACAAATAAATAGATGAGAGACAATGTTCTCAAGATAGTGTGTGTTATCCTAGACACCTTTGGTTGAGATAATTTCTCCTTTGGTTGAGATAATTTCTCACTAGACACACACCAATATAGGAGTTACCTAAACTAACTCCTATCTTAGAGGAACAACCAAAGAGTTAGGCACAAATTCCTAACTTGGAATATTTAATTTATCTATTTATTTTTGGATTTAGTATTGTTTTGTGAGAGACGCTAACATATTGTGACAACAGGAAAACCAAAAACTGAGCCCTGATTGGCATTGAACAACCCAAACTAGGAATAACAAGATTGTTATCCCTAGCGGAGTCACCAATTCTATTACGGGAATAAGTACACTAGGGCTTTGGGTTGGAACCCCAACAGAGCAAGAGCAAACTATAGTAAGAAATGCTCACACAACTCAAGAAAAATGGTTATATAAACAAACTATGCGAGAGAGACCATACCCAGATGTCGTTCATTTGGGTAGATCTCGCAGGGTTCAGACCCTCTGTAACTCTTGATGTTCTCCAAACCTAAAAATTATTCAATTTGAACATACATAGTAGTATATAGATAAAGTATTCTAATGAAACTAACTTTACATCATACAAGCAAATGATTAGTTATACATCAAAATAACATTCATATATGAATTACAACAGTATCTAATGCATAAACACAGTTAATC
The DNA here is from genome assembly GCA_000404065.3 of Pinus taeda. Taxonomy (NCBI): domain Eukaryota; kingdom Viridiplantae; phylum Streptophyta; class Pinopsida; order Pinales; family Pinaceae; genus Pinus; species Pinus taeda. The sequence continues at coordinate 320,939 of APFE030359103.1, forward strand.
TCGAAAACAAGACAATGCTTATTTTTATTGTAGAAAGCCATAACTAACAGGAAGATAATTCACATGAGTCTTCTTCTTCCAGCCCCAAGTAGAACTGTCCTCCAGATCCATCCAGTCCCAGTCTTCAACAACCTCCTTCCATAATATCTCAAGCAAGAGGGAGAATATCAACAATCAAGGAAACAAGGGTTTCCTGAAACTTGGGGAAGTGCACGAAGCACAGGGATACTTCAGACTCATTCAGGGATAATCTCAGTACAATAACTCTATCTCTTCTCCTCCTTAAGCCCCTCCCATAGAAGTCTATTTATACTTCTCCCAATTGGTTTTTTAGTTGGGAAACAGTTGGGCCATGGGCACTAGGAGGTAATCAATAGGTAAAACACATGAACTCCGCCCACAATTTAGGAAATTTAGTTTTTTTAAGTGTTTTAACACATACACATAGGTTGGGTATTGACTAACTTGCGTGTACACTCTTTTATCTCAAGGCAAAGTAGCGTACAGGGAATAAAACACCGTTTTTAAAATATTTGGACCAAGTCTAGAAGGAGGGGTTTCCCTTGGCTATAAACCAAGCATCACAAATACCAAGGGTGGTAAATGGTGCTATAACACCCTTTGGTATGTCATGTAGGTCCTGGGCACCTCAATAGCTCTAGTCTCTTTGACCTTCTCATCTGTCTTCACCTAAGCATTGCTAGAAGGTCCTCCTAATTCTTGTGACATTGGTGGAGGAATTTGAGGACTCTTGAAGATGTCATGTGCAATAAATGTCTCCCAATAGATGTTGAGGAGGCTAAGATGATGAAGCACAATCAACTTGATCAGGAAATAATAATAAAGACTACTCATCTACTTAGGGTATGGCTTTTTCTGTACAAAGTAGGTTATCTTCTCAATATTCTTGAACAAGAAATAAGGAAGGTTTAACATCCTCACCCTCGTAAAATGCATGAGAAGCCTGATGTGATAGGTGTACAGTCTGGAAAATCTACCCTCACAAGTGAAATATTCCATGATGATTTTCATCATGGGGGCATACTTGTATTCAAGAAATCTGAAAGGAAAAATCCTTTTTGCCTCATTTCTGTACCTAGGTTTGATATAAGGCTCATAATAGTGTTCATCCAAATCATGTGCCTTGTACCACCTCTTCCCTAAATTTGGAATCCTGGTTTCATCCGCAATAATGGAAAGTGAAACTGTAAAAGTCACCCCAGCAAGAGTCACCTTGTTGTCCCGAAGATTGGCTACAAAAAGCCTGGTGAGCTCAAGGTGGTGTTGAACTCTCTCTACCTGCTCACAAAACTCATAGCACCCTAGATGCCTGAAACAAGTGACTACCAACTAAGAAACCTGTAATTCTTTGAGGTTTGATGGCTCTCCCCTGATAATTCTACCTCCCTTGTGTGGTTTTCTCTGATGCCTAAGTCTATCTATTGAATTGTCACTGCCGGTGTTTTCCTCCTCCTCATAGTCTCTTTCTTCTCTGTCCAATGTTTGAAAATTTTGAGGCTGTGCACTCCTAGAAAAAGGATGAAGGGAGTGAGCAAGAGTGATTTAGGAGTAAGGGAATGGGATATAACCTTGTGAGGTATTTGGTGAGCTAGGAAATGAATGGGAGAGTAGGAATCATGAAAATGTGGTAGAGGGGCTTGGGTCCTTTTTTAAGTATATCTTGTGGGATGAAGGATGAATGGGTATAAAATGTTATGGAGTGATATAGGGGAGGGGTTCAGGGCTTTAGTGATAGGTGGTGGGAAAAATAATGGGGGTTAGGGTTTCAAGGGTGTCATTGAGGAAGAATCTAGGGTTTCCCTTTTGCCAATGTAAATTATCTTCAGACACTTCAATTTCAAATCACTGATGAGTTATACTGAGGAAACTTACTTGATTGAGGGATGAGAGGGTGATTTTGGATGTTTTTAGGAAGATGGAGGATCTTTTGGTCCTTGCTTCTCAATGCGCATCACCTGCTATAGGCACGCAACGCCCTCCTGAACGTGTAGCACAGTGTTATTTTACAATGCCAAAAATGCTCTACACATAGCGCTCAACTTGTATGTGCATCGCCATGCCCTGAACGCACAACACCACCTCCACTACCTGAAACATGCAACACCAAACTCTAGAAGCTCAACGCCACTTCTCCTTGGCCCAAAACTCACTAAACTTCTCCTCTTTTCTTCACTTTTTGATTCCTTCTTTGCCAAATTAGAATGATGAACTTGAAAATGAAATGTGACACCTTATATAGGAGTAGATTTTGAGTTTTCACTAGAAAAACCCACTTTCTAATTTTTATTGACCTTTTTATAAACTCTGTTTTTAATGCCTTTTCTTCTTTATTCCTTTTCAGGTGGATGATTCTCAATTTGAACTGATTTTTGTGGTGTTTCTTTGTCTTGTAGCAAGGAGAGATGCATTGGTGCAGCCAAGATCATTTATTACATAAAGTGGCTTAAAATTACATAAGAAATACAAATTAACTCAAAATACTCTGTTTTCATATCAAAAACATGTTTTTTTGAGGTGAAAATTACATTAGTTAAAAAGATAATTATATAGTGACTATGACTAAATAGCCATCATTCTTGATTTATTTATTATCCTCATCCCCTTGCTACCCTTTATTTACACCTTTAAATCATGTCTATTGCTATATACCTAGGGGGGATAATATGGGGTATAAAGGGAGGAACCAAAGGGAATAATGTAATAATGGGATGGGCCATAGTAATAAATAAGGTGGTTAACCCATATCATGTAAGTGACCTGTTGAAGCCCCAAAAATCGGGTCTACAACAAGGGGGCTACCCACATGGTCTGGACCTTGGTTAGTAGCTCCTTTTCCGTTTGGTATAGTAGGTCCAACTAGGGATATGGGACCAGTTTCCCAATTTACATGTGTGTGTGTTGAGAATTGATATTTCTTTTCTAAAAGTTCCTAAGTGAGATTCTCTAATTCTAGCTCTAATCTAATGACATGCAATTGTATTCTAATAAGCAAAAATATCTAATTCTACACTAACCCGGGGTGTAATATTTCTGTTATGCGATCTAAAATGATTTCAAATAACAATTGGTAATAAAGATCATTTGATTGTTATGAAAAAATAATTCAATAGAGACAAACCACTTTGTATAAAAAGTTAGACAAAACAGTTTTGAAAAACATATTGCATAATGAGCTACTCATACATTAAGCATAAATAAATAGCTATCACCGTACAAAAGTGCCAAATGATAACTCAGGCATTCACGCATCAATATATAAACAAGTAAACATGAATATCACTTTAACACAAAGGCAGAAATAGTTAAGAGATAGAAGTACCATTTATAACTAGTTCTACTCATGAGCTTCAAGCGATAATGATTTGTTTCTGTGTAATCCAAAATCCACTAAGAGTATAGAAGTGCAACATCAGTAGCATATATGAAATGCAGATATCAATAAATCTTGTTCCATTCATTCATCAAAACCTCCTCGGAGGGTGCAAAAGTGCATGTTCTGAGGACACTTTTTTGATAAATTTCAGGACCCTTCTCTAAATGCACGAGAAGGGTTTAAATACTACAAACTAAATCTAAAAGTAACTTATTACAAAAATGTAGGATGTGGTTTAAATGATTGTCCTTTTTTCAGGCAAAAATAAAGCAAAATTAATACTAATATTGAATCTAAAACTAACAACTAACTATTTCTGTATCTGTTTCTTGAAATCGCAAGCATTCAGCATTTGCTTGAGAAGGGTCGGCTAGTCGACTTCAGACTTTAACTGTCCTACAAAAACGGAATCAGCAAGAGATGGTGCCATCTTCTCGGCAGAATTGATGATGCACTTGAGAGTCATACACTGGCTGTGTGGTTTTACCAAATATACCCAGTAAGAATCCCAATTCAACTTAGTTAATCTTTTGATTGATTCTGCCTTTTCTTGAGCCTTCTGTCTCCAGCCTGTTTGTAGTTGTTGTACATATATACATACCATTTTGAAGATATTTCTGACAATTACCATTGGTTTTAGGATTCAAGTTTTACTTTTTTACCTTTACTCTTTTTTTTTCTACAAATTTCTGGGCTTGCAAGTGATTGAGCAATTAGAGGCTTTCCTTTTCAAGAAGTTTTTCCCAATGATGCGCTAATCACGCATTAGAAACTGCATATGTTTCTTGATCTGGGCTTCCTTGGTGCATTTTTTTCCTCTTTTGTGCTTTCTATTAGTAGATATAAAGCTCAAATTTTGTGAAAATAATGATTTCATAAACTCTTGACCCTGAGTCTTAAATTCTTTGATTTTGATGTTGGCGTTGTCTAGTACCCATTTAACCATGCCCATGTAGGGGACAATTTTGGGTCTCGCCGCTATCTGGTGCAAGAACGAACAAGCTAGATCTGTAATGGATGCCTCAGAAAACCCCTGTGAGCCTGTAGTAGCTGTAACCTCCATTATTTTGGGGTTCTCTTCGTTAAGTAGTTTATACATGCCTTCCCAAGTAGTAATACCAACGTCTCTGTTACAGGTGGTGTCTGTATACAAGGGCATCATTTCTTTGTCTTCAGAGCTTGGAGCTTTGTCTTTCTTCCCCATAATATCCTGTATGCTGCTTTGTATAGTTCTCTGTTATTCGTTCATGCAGTTTACAAGTGAGGTGAGAGTAATGATAAGGAAAGGTGACAGGAAAGCTTTAAATGTTGAAGATATAAAAAATATACCACCTTACGTGAACTGGCTCTTCGATAAGCACAAAACCATATTTCATTAACAACTAGCAACTAACTCATTAATTAGCATTAAAGCGCATAACCACATCTCAGTTTATGGAAAAAGCTTTCTCGAACAATGAACCTGAAAGATCTATGATGAAGCGATATTGCGATTTGCTTCGCAATATCGCAGATTGCTATGTCGCAATATCACTATATTGTTCTATCACAGTATCATGGTATCATAATATAGCAATATCGATGTATCGCAATATCGCAGGAGCGCATCATATGACAATTTTCTATTAATGTGTTTTCTATGAAATGTGATTTTGCGATATGCACCATTGCATATTGGCGGTTTGAGGGTTTTCAGTGTAAGTGGTCTTTGAGGGATGCGATGCGATATATGTTTTTTTTTTTAATATGTAGTTTCGCATCACGATCTCGCAATCTTAGAATTCGACTTGTAAGGAGGTATCCTATTATCCTTTTTGCGATGCGATATTTCTTAAGGAGTGATTTTATCATACCTTATCATTAAACTTAAGCTTTCTAGATTTTCCAAGGGTATTTTCCTAAGTTTATGATGGTAAGTTTTATTGAAAAAGGAAACACAAGCACAAATTGATTTTTAAATTTTTTGACTAAGGGTCCCCACTTATTTAGTATTAGTAATAACACTAAAAAAAAAGTGGGGTTGTTGTTCGCCACAACAATTGGCGATTCACTTGGAAGAACCAGTTATCTCTACTTTTCTTTCGAATTTTAACTTCCAAAACAGAAAATTTTCCAGAAAATTAAACTTTATTATAGAAAGATAAAGTACATTATGCTTTTACCTATCAATGATATTTCATTTCTTCTATTTTTACTTTGATTATTTACTCCCTCAAGCTAGTCCTTGTATCTACATCAGTCACTACTTGGTTTATAAAGATAAAAAC
>APFE030359105.1:0-10109 GCA_000404065.3 Pinus taeda
ATATATTAACATTTATCTTAAAACTGAAACTTGGGACCAATATTATTATTTATTTTATTCAATTAATATTTTATAATTTTCTAACTAATTTGAATGTTATTTTGACGTAATTATATATTAACGTTTATATTAAACTGAAACTTGGGACCTTAGTCATTGTGCTATCTATACTGAAACATGGGAACTTAATCATTCTACTATTTATAGCTAATGACTCATCTTAAAACTGAAATTTGGGACTTGAGGCATTTTATTATCTATACCTAATGACTAATCTTGTTTTTCGATCATTTTTCTTGAGGATGAACCACAATAGATAGTCCAAAATGTTGATTCAAAAACCAAGATATACTTATTCCGAAATACATTTCTAATAACATTATATATAGATTTATTACATTATTTTTAACTCTTTATAACCATCAAGATTTATCTTTAATTTTTAAATAATTTTAAAATATCCAATTTTAGATAGTAAACACTGTTGGCTTACCACAATATTTACATTATGTTTACAGTTTTTCAAAACAGAGATAAACAGAGATGAAGCGAACCATATTGGTTTTACATAAAAATTTTAAATAATATTATAGAATTGAGGATTAATGTTTATGTCATTGAAAGTTGAGTTGGTGCATCAATTATATTTATTAATATGGTTATATTATAGATATTAAATTGAAAATATTTTTTTAAAATAGTATTTACTTTTAATATTTTGTAATCACATATTTATTGTTTTTTTTGTACTTTGCAAAACTTCATTATTAGTATAATATACGAAGTGTTTTTTTTAATGTCGTGAAGGATATGTGACACACGGTCATAAAACCCCACCCCAGACCGAAATTGATTGAAGGCTCCGAATGAGCAGCGTGGTAGTCAACGGGCAACGATACAATTTCCTCCATTTTTTTAAGTGTAATTTTCAATTGTTTGTTTCTAGAAGATTGACGTGGTAGAGGATGAGATTCCTCTTATGTTTGTTAGCGTTTGGCTTTAAATAGGTAGTCCGCAAGATTTGAGGGGTTCTAGTACCAATGTAAGACCAGGGTAAGGGCTGGTAGGCCGCGAGGCTAAATGTAATCATCTTTTCGTATTAAGCATTTTTTATGTATTTAATGGAATCCATGTCGTTTTTCTTTATGTCAGTATTTGTTGTATTATGGTAGTTGCGTTTTGTTCAAAGGGTGGGACATGAGAGTTATTAATACTTGTAGGCAACTCCATAAAGGAAGTTTGCAGAGCCAACAGCCATACAATCAGCGTGTGATTAAGTGCAAGGAGTATAGTACCTAAACACCCACAGGTCATAGTCAGACTGGGGAGGGCACAATAGTTACCGTGAGTAAAAAAATTTCACGCTTTTGGACTTTAACGAAAGCCATGTAGTAGAAAAAAGCCACGTAGACTCAGATGGGACCAATTCAACTGGTCAAACCTTACTTTAATGCAGATCCATTATAGAGAAAACAAGTTGAGGTGCAACCCCAACCTCTCGACGGACCCAGTGAGTTCGACCTTGAAGTGGTCTGTCTAGATGCAGGAAAAAGAGAAACGGAGGACAAATTAATGGTGAATCGCAACCTCTACATCGAATTTGGACGTCGACCACAATGAAGTGTGGGTGCGGCAAGAACAGGTTGGGGCCGCTGATAGGAGAATAGTTGTCCTGTGCAATTTTTTTGTTTGGGGATTTGATAAGGGCGAGCTCCATTGCTGCAAATCAAGGGAGAAAGAACCAAATTTGTGGGTTCATAACCCAATGGCTTCCAAAATTAGAGCCATCAGCAGTTGAAATACGCAGACCCTAGAATCGGTCTGCATCAATATGTAGTTGTAAAAACGGATGCGGAATTCATAACCTCTCACATTTCGGTCCTTTATGGTAGGCATCTAGGTCCAATTAAGAATGATTACATCCTTCTTATGAAAGATATTTAAGCAGGTTGATGAGGATGAGACTATATGCTTTGAATTGATTAATTTTGTTTTTTTATATTCTTTTCCAAATTTTTTAAGAGGCTAATGATTAATTACAATATATACTAAGTTTAGGAAAGTAGTTTTCATTTACATATTTTTACTAATACTCTAGTAAACCATCATCATAGTAAATTCTTAAAAATAAAATAAAATATAAATGTCTTATAGATTTTCAAAGTAATCACGAAAGGATTTGGATCTTTATTCTTTGAATTGAGTTCTATTTAATCAAGTTATTGTTTAATTTGATTTCTTCAATTATTTTAGGACACAATTTAAATTCCGTTTTATAATTACTAATATATAATGATCTAATATAAATCATTTCTTAATTTTTTATGACACAAAAATTTATAACGAGAATCTAACTACACATGGTTATGATGTTATATTTAAAATAAATATTTATTATAGAAATAATGCTAACAATGCTAATTCCTAGTTATTTAATAATACATATATTTATAATAATGTGGGAGGCGTCAACAATTAAATCTAGAATAATACAAATGAAACATTATTCCATTAGAATCACCTACCTTCTCCAATACTTCATCATGACCATCTAACGAATATTTCATCTTATTATCTATACAATCTAGTATCTAGTATGTTCTGATTCAATTCAAATGAAATTTTGTATCTCATTTTAAATGGTTTCTCAGTTCTACGATCATCATGTTAGTCCCTATATTTATCTTGGGACTTACTAAATTCCCTTGTTTATGCAAATGGATTTTCACCTTAGGCATTTCTATTTCTACCCTAGGTGGATGGTGTGTCATCAATTTTTTATTTTTTTTATTTAATTTAAATAAATAGATCAATTTTTCGCCTTAGGCATTTCTATTTCGGCCCTAGGTGGATGGGCTGTCATTGAATTTCCTTTTATTTTATTTTTAAATTTAAATGAACATATCAGATTGAATATAGTGAGAATATGCTTGTGTAAGTCTCGCATCTGCATCCACGATTGTGGCATGCAGGAGAGTGAAGGGGCACTGAAATGTTGTTTTTATAAATAATTTTTTGTCGAAGTTATTTGAAACGAAGGGCTCTGCCACTCGCTTCATCACATCTATCTCCTAGTGCTTCATCAACAGTTTCACCATGCGTGCATGGATCATTCTTTTAGATGGGCAAAGGAATGACATGTGATAGATCATTTCATTAGCCATGGCCGCAACCACTCCCTCTCCTCCGAATGAACATCTCGAGCCAAATAATGAATATGAATGGAGTAAATGAGAGACATTTAGGAAACCACTGCTCCATCTAATCAAACCACTCTGATAAAGAATGAAACTAAAAAGTGGAGTAGAGATTACTCTTCTCAATATTCTGAATGACTAAATAGGTTACATTGTAAACATCAATACCAAATGACTGAAGTAAAATTCGACACCTATGGATTAGAACTCAAGTAAAACTAAACTACATATGACACGTAGCAGACAATAGAATCAAATGTGATGACACCTAACCAAATTTAACTGACAACGAGATTAATATTTCAACATCCCCTCCTAATCTCAACTATTACATGTAGAGACACTTACAATGCCTAGCTATTCTCTTTGAAATTCAAATACATTTTTTCTCAATGGCTTTGTGAAAATATCTGCTAGTTGATCTTTTGAAGCACATAAATCAAGTACTATATCCCCATCATTGACAAGCTCATAGATGAAATGAAAATGAGTGTCAATGTGCTTGCTCCTTTTGTGTAAAACATGATTTTTTGATAAAGAAATTGTTGAAATTTTATCAGAGTAGATTGGAGTTGGCTCCTTCTAAATATTTGAAATATCATTCAATAATCTTTTCAACCACATAGCTTGACAAGCTGTTGAATTTGCTACTACATATTCTACCTCTGCCGAAGATATTCAAACGATTGACTATTTCTTTGATGCCCATAAAATCAGATTGGTTCCAAGTTGAAAAGCATATATTGAGGTGCCTTTGTGATCATCTAAACTCCCTTCATAATCGTTCTCTGTATAACCTAGAAGTGAACAATTTTCAGAATGTGTATAAAACAATCCATAATCAATTGTCCTAGCAATATACCTTAAGATCCTTTTTGCAACCCGAAGAAAAAACTTGCTACAAACATAACATCAGGTCTAGTTGAAGTGAGATATAACAAGCTACCAACTAGACTTTTCTACAGTGTGGAACAAACCTAGAGACAAAACTTGCTACAAACGTAATATCAAGTCTAGTTGAAGTGAGATATAACAAGCTACCAACTAGACTTTTATACATTGTGGAATCAACTGGTGGTGTTAAATCTTCTTTCCTCAGTTTTGTGCCTTGAGCAATTCATGTATCTGTAGGTTTGCAATTTATCATTATGAACTTTTTGATGATATCAATGGTATATTTTTGCTGACCAACAAAAATTCCATTAGTAGATTGTTGAATTTCAAAGCCAAAGAAGTATTTCATGACTCCTAGATCTATCATATCAAACTCTTTTTGCAATGCTGCTTTGAAATCTTCTAACATCATATTTCTTGTATAAAGAAGATCATCTGCATAAAGGCATACAATTAGAATTTTACCTTCATGCATTTTGGTATACATATTTTGCTCAAGATTGCTTCGAAAAAAACCACTTCTGATGAGATAGGTGTCAATGCGACTGTACCAAGCTCCTGGAGCTTGTTTCAAAACATATGAGGCTTTCTTCAATCTGAATGTCTTATGCTCCTATCTTGGAACATAAAAACCATGAGGCTACTCTACATAAACTTATTCTTGCAATATACCATTTAGGAAAACATATTTTACATCAAGTTGATAGACTTCCATTTGTGTTGAGCTATTGTGGATAAAATGGTTCTGACAGTGTCTAACCTTGCTACTGGAGCAAAGGTTTCACCATAGTTGACACCATACTGTTGTGGGAATCCTTTGGCAACCAACCTTGCCTTATGTTTCTCAATTTCTCCTTTTTCATTCAACTTGGTCTTATATGCCCATTTTATAGCAATTCTGGTTTTGTCTCTTGGGACGTGAGCGAATTCCCAAATCTAATTCTTCTTTGTGGTAGCAATTTCTTGGTTCACTGCTTTTACCCAATGCTTTTCTTTAACTTCTTCTTCAAAATGAGTTGGTTGAGATGAAAGAAATGAAAAAATATCATGTTGTTCAAATTCATGCTCTTGCTCATATATTTCTCTGACACTTCTTGTTTTTCTGATTACCTTTTGATGATGTTGAATCACTAGTGGATTCACTGTTTGAAGATGTACCATTTTCAGAATGGTATGGCTCCTCTTCAACTGGCAATCTTGGTGGATGTGGTGGATAAAAATACTGACTTGAAGTTTCATCAACTCGATGAGACCAATATTTATTTTCAAAAAATTTACATCTTTGCTTAAAACAAGCTTCTTGGTAACTATATTATAAAGTGTATAGGCCCTTGACTGCTCACAATAGCCTACAAAAATACATATTTCACTCCTATGATCAAGCTTTTTTCTTAGCTTCTCAGGAACATGTGAAAATGCTACTGATCGAAAAATTATGAAGTGAGATACATTTACCTTTTAACCATCCCATGCTTCTTGACGTGATTTGCATTATGATTCCTTGATGTTGACAAAATGCTTTGAAGTGATTGGAGTTGTACTCTCCTCCTCTGTTGGATTTAAGTACTTTCAAAGGCTTTCCACTTGGCTTTTTTGCTTCTTCTTTGAATTCTTTGAAAATTGAGAATGTATATGATTTGTTTTTGACAAAATACACCCTTGTCTTCCTCCTATAATCATCAATGAATGTAAAAAAATAAAAACTATCGCCAATACACTGTGTCTACATTGGGACACATATATATGTATGGACAAGCTCGAAAGAGTATTTTTCTTTAGTGGAAGATGTGGGAAAGTTGTCTCTTTTATGCTTGGATAGAACACAAATTTCAAAATTACAATCTTTTTCATTCGTTGTAGGGAGACCAATGATGATTGATTGTTTCTGAAGTTGACTTAGACTCTTGAATGGAATGTGGCCATATCTAGAATGCCATAACTAAGATTCATATATTCTGGACACATTGTGTACAAAAGACTGTGAAAGATTTCGACTTCTAAGAGTCAAAGGAAGCATCCTATTCTTGGTTTTTCAACCATTGCTATAAATCTTCTATCACACGGTTTGTTATAGATGTAACATGTGTTCCTTTGAAATATTACATCATAACCATGCTCCATCAGTTGTCCTACACTAATGAGGTTATGTTTTAGATTTGGAAGATAATAAACATCAGGAATGTATTTTTGTTGATTCTGTGTAGTAAGAATAGGAACAATACATTTCCTTCGGCTTTAATGCAAGAACGATCTCTAACAATAATTTCTGATGTTATGCAAGCATCAAGATAAGAAAACAGTTTTTTGTTATGTGTCATATGATTACTGCAGCCACTATCCAGCAAGCAAGGATCCTTGTTGTGATTGTCTTCAGAAAGATTGCACGAAAGAAACATTGTTTTAGAGGATTCTACTTCATTTTTGGAGAAATGGACATTGCCTTTGTTTTGATCTGATTGTTTCTTTTTGCATTCATGTTCATAATGCCCAAATTTATTGCAGTAATAACAATGGACATTATATTTTCTCCAAGGTTTGCTTCTTTGAGTTTGATTTTGTGGAGGTCTCCACTGCTCTACTGCATGGTGATGTTCTGATTTGCCTCTGCTTCGGCCTCTGCCTCGCTTTTCGTCGCCTCTATATCCCCTCCGTCTATCTCGGCCAAAAGAAATTTGTGCTATGAATGCTTGTTCCATGGAATCTTCTATCAAGTTGAGCCTTGTTTCGTGTGCTAGAAGTGATCTAGTGAAGTGTTCGTTGAGCCTTGTTTCGTGTGCTAGAAGTGATCTAGTGAAGTGTTCTACCTAGAAAGTTGTAAGATTTTTGGATTCTAAAATGGCTATTACAATCATGTCATATTTCTTGGGCAGACTTCGAAGGAATTTCTGAAAAATTTTCTCACTTGAAATAGTTTCACCGACCAATTCTATTTGATTGACTATTCCCATGACTCTAGTCATGAAGTGATCCACTTTTTCTGTCTTAGTCATCTTTAGGTTTTTGAATTGTGATCTCAATGTGTGTAATTTCATTGTCTTCACTATATCATTACCTTGATACACAGCTTTCAAGATTTGCCAAGCTTCATGTGTTGTGGATGCAACAATTATCTTGTCAAAAGTAGAGTCATCGATTGAGTTTTGAATCCAACATTTTGCGATGTGTTTTTTCTTTCTGAGGTCAGTCGCTCTATGCCTCTGATTATTAGTCATGGTTGCCCATGCTTCTTGAGTTGGTTCTACATAGGGAGTCTGAAATGTATCCCAACACTCTTGGGCTTGCAAAAACGTCTTCATTCTCAAAAACCAAAACTCATAATTTTTTTCCAAAAAATGGGCAAATTTCGAGATTTGTAAGAAAGCATTAGAGAAAGTTATTTCTTTCCATGCAAAATGTGTGCCTTTTCTTTTAAATCCCCTTTAAAAATCCTTTTCCTTTCCAATTTTTTATTTTAAAATCAAACTTAAAAAAAATAAATTTACATTTACTTTCCAATTTTTATAAAACTGAGGCGACGTAGGGTTTTGAATCACAAACTAAGGGGACGCAGGGTTTTGAACCACAAACTGAGGCGACGCAGGATTTTTAATGATAGTTTTATGTTTATTGGTGATGTTTCCTTCTCCTTATCTTCGGTCAGCCTCAGATATGAGGGTTCTCTTTTCCAGGGAAAGTTGTGGTTTGATCTGGACTCTAATGAGGGTTTCCCCTCCTATTTTTATAGCATCCTCGTTCTTTAGAGGATGGGGATATTAGGGAAGAGGCCATTTCTATGCATTCCTAACTTGATCGTGAACGAGAAGGGAACCCTTGTAATAAATGCGCACGACTGTGCTCTTGTGCTTGATGGGCGTTAACTTGGGGTTAGTGACCTTCACGGAAATGCTAAAATTGACATCAATGAACGCGAGTTGAATGAGCGAAGCCATGTTGAAGTTGAGGTTGAAGCCCTTGACATGTATTGAGAGAACCTCGAACACAGTGTTCCTTGGCCTTATCACATACAGGGCTCCTCCTACGCCTCCTATAACCACAACTAATCCCAACTTGCCCATGGAAATGCCAATGCAGATCTTCTTCTCCTCTACGTGGGTCATTTTCACCATTGTCTCCTCTGTCGGGGTTTTTGCAAAATCTAATAAGAGTGAATGTTGTGGGTGATAATGCCATTTGGGTTATCATGACTGTTGTGGTGCGTTTTTAGTTTACTGCAGGTAATTTGGCAATGTTTCTTATTTCAATGTAATCAATGAGTTGAATTGATGCAGATCCAAGGATTCATATTATTTAACTTGTACTTGTGCAAAACTATGTTATTGTCCAACAATCATAGATATAGTGTTGTTTTTCAGTGAGTTTTATATATTTTAGAGAAACGTCTGGTTGATGGCATGTGTTAGAATGATGCAAATTCTAGCTGGAAAAAAATAAATTAACTTAAACGAATATAACAAACAACTTGAAAAAAACAACTGGAGAGGATCTATAACGATGACAATATGATTTACAATATCGAATTAAATTTTCAAATCTATCTATGCTACTTAGTGAAAACAATTTCAATCAGAAAAAATAACATAACACACATGTTATCCCAACATAGCGAGAGTGGATTTTGAGATTTCTTGTGAAATATCTTTGTGTAGGGGCTACTCTCAGTAAGGGCTTGAATAGAAGGATCGACACACTCCTGGTAGGATCTTTTGGTGTATCAGTTGGGTGCATCACAGAAATGGCTCGGAAAATAGGGGAACCCATTTATATCGACACTTCAATAAATGTTCTTAAACTGTTTTTTAAATTTAAAATTGTAATATACTATAGTTAAAAGAGATAGCTTATTTAGTAGGCAGTGTTCCGATATGTTTCTATAGATTTTTCTCATAGACATGGATTAAGCTGTCCCAGGTTGTATGGAATTTTGAAAAATAGAATTGAAAATAATAAAATTAGTCAGTTATATAATATAATTGTAACCATGTATTACTTTGTGAGCTCCATTAAAAAAGGTGAATCATAGCTAAGAATACTCGTTACATTATCACATATCAGAGCACCAATGTCACATCTCAACTCCGACATTCAACATGCTAACATTATTGACATGTAGCAACACCACATGTCACTTTGAACTTGTACACACTATAAAATCTACATATGCTTTTGTTTCATTTTTCTTGTCTTATGCTCCATTATATTGTAAGAGAATCAACACTATAGTATATTGTATACATTCTAGGAGTTCTAGCATGTAACTTAGTTCAACATTTTTTGTAATATGCATTTGAACATTATTTTGAGAAAAATTAGCACTTCTTTGATCATTCATTGAAAATGTCTCTTATATATATGCGTGGGATGCTATTTCTCAATGACTTCTTATTGCATTCGATGGTATTTTTGCATGACTTCTTACAACATTTGAGTTAATTACAACATTCAAATTCACTACAACATTCAGGTCCAAAATGGATATTGTAGCTTTATTGACAACTGGATAGTTACGGGTACATGATTATATAATATTTATTATATATAAAAAAATATTAAGAGGTTGTACAAATATGTAGTTATTTTGTAAGTTCTTCTTGTTAAGATAATGAAAATATGGTTAATCATCTTCTTTGTTGAGATTTTCTGTTTGTAGAAAAATAGGAAAAATCTCAACTGATGACAACAATAGAATTCAGGTCCTAGATTAGCTCCAGATTGTTGGGAGGGAGTTAATGCCTCCTATATTTGATGTGAGGGAGTTAATGAGGCTGTTAGATTCTCTATGCTATATAACAGGCAATCATTCAGATGGTTTGTTGAGAGGGTGAGAGTTTTGTGAGGATTTCTTGATGTAATCTCCAATTTGATTAATAAATTCCTGATGCCTATGTTTGGTGGACATAGCCCAGATTGGTTGGGTGAACCACGTTAAACTCTTTTGTTTATGTGCTTGATATTCTGCTGTGTGTTATTTAATTTTTTGTTGTGCCTCTGAATACCAACAAGTGGTATCAAAGCATGTTG
>APFE030359109.1:0-29347 GCA_000404065.3 Pinus taeda
GTAGCCACACATCTCTTCTCAGAGATAAGCTACCATCGCCTAGCTGGTTTATTTCTATTTCCGGTTGTAAGCATATTTCAGTATTTTCCATTAATGAAATGAAGTATTATTTCCGCTGCATCTTTGTGTATCTTTTTATCTCTGTATTTTTTGCGTTCCTGTTTCGATCTGGATCGTTCTTGAAAGGGCCAAACACACTAACATCAAGGGGTTGTAGTCTATGAGTGGTATGAGCGGGCAATGTCAATAGGTCGATGCCTAAATTGTTTGCTTCCTCAATTGTTTGTACAGCCATGTGGCTCCCATGGCCATCTAATATCAATAAGTGTTTGTTATTAGGCGAGATGCCACCTGGGACCGATGCAGCGAAGTGAACAAGCCAACTTAGAAACAGTTCTTTAGTCATCCATGCATGGGGATGTGCAGTGATGCATGCACCTGGTTCACAGTTCTGTATATAGTTTTTCAGTTGGTTTTTACCTTTGAATAGATAAAATCTTGGGATTGAAGTACCAATTGCATTGACACAACATAAAATAGTTATCCACTCTCTGCTCTTAGGAAAAATCTTTGGCACATTTCGGCTCCCCCTCTTTGCAATTACTTGCATGCCACAATTCCTCCCTGCCTGTAAACCTGTTTCATCACAGTTCCATATATGGTCTGCTCCATAAGAATGTTTATCGTAAGTAGTAGAAAGTGTGTCATAGAACTTTTGCACAACTGCAGGGTGCAAATTTAATGCTCTGTCTCTGTCAAGGCCCTCAGCAGTACGCAATACAAGTTCTGGATGCCTTTTTCTAAACCCAAACCACCATGATTTACCAGGAAACCCATCTTTGAATGGGTTTGGCCTCCCTTGACAGATTTGAACAACTGTTGATTTGAGTTGTATCAACTCTACCCCATATCCCAATTGGCCCATCTCTTTACACCACTCAACCACCTCGGTCTCCTCCTCCTCAGTCATAACTGTAAGAGGCCCTCTACGTTTTGTATGAGTCAATCCATTTATCCAATAATGTATTGATGAGGGAGGAATACCATGTTTTTTTGCAGATGCCCGAACTGAGTATCCATTAAACTCTATGTCGTCAATTGCAACTAACATTTGTTCTTTTGTCCATCCTCTTATAGCACTGATCCTTTTAGTTGAACTTTCCCCTTGGATTGTTGTTGATGGTGGTTCTGTGGCTGATGGTGTGTTAACATCAGCTGCCGTCACATGGTCATCCTCAACAATGTTCCCTAGTGCATTGTTGGCATTGACATCAGCTGTCCTGTCCTCATCAGACGATGTGCATCGCAATTGTGCACCCCTTGTCACTCTCTGCCACTTGTCCTTGTACGAGCAGTATAAATTCCTTTTTCCATAGATGCAACAACCTGTAAAATTATTGCATGCATTTATACATTAGAATATTTGTAAATTATGCTTTCATACAAGGCAAAAATACTTCTGCTTTATTACAGGAAACTATCAACATGTATGTTACAGGAAATCAAATTGCATTACTTCGTAGTCTCTCATTGCAAATTACTTCGTAGTCTCTCAATTGCCTGCCTCTTCATCAGTTTAGCAACTTTTATATGGATATCTGCTAATGGGCTTCAAGTAGGATTCTATGATAGAAGTTGCAGTGCAGTTGAAGGCATTATTCAGCAATCAGTTTCCAAGGCTTTTGCTCAGAATTCCCTTATAGCAAGCTGGGCTTATAAGGATGAATTTCCATGACTGCTTCATTAATGTAAGGATATGAACTAACATACAACCATGTATATCCAAGTTGCATGTTTCTAGTTATAAATGCACCCAAAGTATTTTCTAAATTTAATGCATTGCTGCTATAAATTCAAGTGTTGTAGGCTTAGAATTACTCTCTTGGTAAGATCATCTGTGTGGTGATTGTTTTTTTAAGAGTATGATAGATCAAGAATTTTGACATTTCATTAGCATTTTTAATAAAAACCTACTGTTTTAAATTAAGGTTGGTAGTAGGCCATAGGCTTACATTCCATTGCCATCAGTTTTCTTGTTGGTATGCTTTCCATCTGCAAAAATATTGAAAACTCACAATGTTTTAGCTAAGGCATAAGCAAGTGAAATGTGCACATATATTTTGTTTCAAATATCATTTTCCATTTTTTTGCTATTTGGCATTGCCAAAAATGTCTCAGTATGGCAACTTCTCCATTGCAGTCCATGGCCACCATTCCAGGCATGGTAATTAGTTTGGAAACTCAAACAAAATATGGTCATATGCTCTAGAAGAGTGTTATGCCTATCATAATCACAATAAGGTTGGGCATAAATTCTATGTTGGGAACAACTTGCAACTGTGATCAGCCTTGGAATGGACTTATCGTCACTTTCAACATTATACAAAACAATATCTTTTAAACTACCACGTTATATCCACAATATTTTAAGTGGCTGATCCATAAGTATAAGTTTAGATCACCTGATGATCACATTGTTGGAGCTTGCTTTTCCTAACAACATGGAAATTAAGTCAATTGCCTGCCTGTTCATCAGTTTAGCAACTTTTATATGGATATCTACTAGTGGGATTCAAGTAGGATTCTATGATAGAAGTTGCAGTGCAGTTGAAGGCATTATTCAGCAATTAGTTTCCAAGGCTTTTTCTTAGAATTCCCTTATAGCAGTTGGGCTTATAAGGATGCATTTCCATGACTGCTTCATTAATGTAAGGATAGGAACTAGAATACAACCATGTATATCCAAGTTGCATGTTTCTAGTTATAAATGTACCCAAAGTACTGTCTAAATTTAATGCATTACTGTTATAAATTCAAGTTGTCAGTATCTAATTTATAAATGGATCCAAATATTGTCTGTTTTAATGCATTATTGTATATAGTTGATAGTGAACACTATCCACTTAGTTACACATCTTTGAATGCTGCTGTCAGTGGTGTATGGAGTCTGGACCATCAGATCTACCATCTATTCAAATTAGACAGTTCACATACCACTCTCATAGTGTTCAACGCTGCTTAGTCAGATGGATAATGTTTAATTAGAATTGATATCCTCATCCAAGTTGTAAAAGGTATCAGATAGTGTTCCTGTAGAATTGGTAAACTCACCCAAGCTGTAGAAGGTATCTTGATAGTTGATGCTTTTTAGTTGGCCTTTAGGCATAAAATGACTCTTCTTTTAAGGTTATATTTGTTGTGATGTGTTTTAGGCTTAGAATTACTCTCTTGGTAAGATCATTTGTGTGGTGATTGTTTTTTTAAGAGTATGATAGATCAAGAATTTTGACATTTCATTAGCATTTTTTTATAAAAACTTGTTGTTTTAAATTAAGGCCGGTAGTAGTCCATAGGCTTACATTCCATTGCCATCAGTTTTCTTGTTGGTATGCTTTCCATCTGCAAAAATACTGAAAACTCACAATGTTTTAGCTAAGGCATAAGCAAGTGAAATGTGCACATATATTTTGTTTCAAATATCATTTTCCATTTTTTGGCTATTTGGCATTGCCAAAAATATCTCAGTATAGCAACTTCTCCATTGTAGTCCATGGCCACCATTCTAGGCATAGTAATTAGTTTGGAAACTCAAACAAAATATGGTCATATGCTCAAGAAGAGTGTTATGCCTGTCATAATCACAGTAAGGTTAGGCAGCTTGAAAGCCATGAGAGATCTCGGTGATGCTTTCATTCGGAATTTCGTTCATTCCCATTACGATAGACTTTCACGTAAATCAAGATTCCTGTATTTGACAAAGAAAAATTAACTGAAGACGCGTGAGAAAAGATCTTAGGTTTTAAAAACATTTATCTCATTGAATGGAGAAATTAGAGTTTGAAATAAGAAACTCTAAAAAAACTCTATTAAAAGAAGTTGTGTGGTTATATGGTTTCCAATTTTTATTATCAGTCATAAAAAGTTTTAGAAAATTGAACTGAAAAAATTAAGTATGTTGAAGGCATTCATTTTTTATTTTATTTTAAGGAATGGTTTTAACTTTTCTAAATAGTTGTATTTAGAACCTACATTTTATTCAATGGTTGTTTGTGAAACCATCCAGCTATCCTTTTAGCAGTTATGGCCACACAGATCATGTAAGAACTATGATAAATGAAAACAATGAAAACAGAACTGTAAGAAGAATGAGTTGTAATTGATATAACTAACTTGGATATATTGGCAACTGTTTTGTGATGTTGTCTTCAAGTTTGCTGAATAGTTTGAAAGCATATGATGCAACTTCAATAGTGGGTGGACTTCTTTTATAGTTTTTGGCACTTGAATTTAATTGGTGTACATGGATGCACATGGATTGCAATGGCTTCATTTTGAATGTGTGGTCTGGATTTAATTTGATGTGATCTAATGGTTGAAAATTGGTTATTAGTTGATCCATGTGCTTTGATCTGTTTTAATGAGAAATAGAGTGAGTTGGGTGTCATTTATTGCAGTTATTGGGTTTGGGTGTCATTTATTGAACAAAGTGGGTTTAAATGTTATTGGGTTGGGTGTCATTTATTGAACATAGGGGGTTTAGTTGTTGAACAACATAGCAGTTATGGTTGACATACATTCCCTTTTATTATGTGCAGGTAGGGATATTTATTTGGGATACAAAGCTTCAGTTTTGATGAGTGGGGGTTGAAGTGACTGCTACTTTTTACTTCTGGAATAGACCATTTTGGAAGCATTTATGGTTTTAGCTGTTTTCTAGTTGGGTCAATATGCTTTGCACTCTTAAGTAGTAAGATACTATTTATGGACAATTGTGGGCCCAGTCAATGTATGGGGAAATTTTAGACATAAATTAATACTTATTTATACTTAATGTTATTTATTTTTGTTTAAATATTGGTTTCAAAAGTCTCAATTTATGGTGGTTTGGTGGGACCAGTACTATATCAATTACTGGTCCCTGCACAACATTAGGAATTTCTCCCCTAAGTCAAGCGGGATATTTCTGATTACTATTGAATTCGCATATTAAAATTTATTTATAGAAAACATTGCATTTCTCACCATCATGATTACTTGCCAAATAAAATTATTCCATATTCACTAGTGATTTCTCTTTCTATTTTAAATAGCAAACTCTCCATTATTTACACACTTCCAATTCTTCAGTGTGTATGTTTTAATAAATTCTATCCAGTGCTCTCCTTTGCAGTGCTCTCCTCTGCACCACTTGTGTGGTTGGTCCACTAACTATTGGTTTCATGTGCTTTCATTTTTATATTGTTTATTTCCGACCATTTATGAAAAGTAGTTTTAGTTTGGAGTTTGGAAATGACTATTGATTTATTTTTCATCCATCACTTAAGGAAAAAGAAATAAATTTGGAAGAAGGAAAGCCATTGTGAATGATATTGGCATAGGCATCAGATTTAACATTGTTGAAAGATAGATAGTTTGGCTTTATATATTTATTTTCTGCATCCTTAATAATTAAAAGTTCAATTATTTTTTACATTTAAAAAAATAAATCTTAATATATGAAAAACAATTAAAAGAATATTAAAAGTAATGACACATAAATCTTAATATATTAAAAACATTTAAAAGAATCTTAAAAGTAATGACACATAAATCTTAATATATTAAAAACAATTAAAAGAATCTTAAAAGTAACGACACTTAATCTTTAGTATAAATATAAATGAAATAATTACTCTCAAAACATGGTTTATAGAATTAATTCGTTAAATTAGAAATTAAGATTCAATTTTAGATAATAATTATCTTATATATAAAATTGAAAAGACTATAATTTAATTCAAGAAAAAGGATAGTAACATCAAGTAAGGATAATATATCAAATCAAATGCATATTTACAATCTATTTAATATTATATTAAATAAACTATATTTCCAAGGACAATAATTACAGATAGATAATACACATTTATGGAAATTTATTTGGAAATTTGAATTACAAATAGATAATATACATTTATGGAAATTTGAAGTACAAAAAAATTGTCATTGAAAGAATAATGACAAGGCTCAAAATCTTTTGTTGTTGTTAACTTCACAAATTAATAGGTAGAAGAACTTTGGTCATTTAATATAGGTGCATCATTGCTAGTTGTGTTTAAATTGCTAAGCAGATTGGATATGCTTCGTATCAATCCTCTAGAAGTAATTGAATTTTCTACCAAATCTTCTTTGATGCTCTCCAACGCTGTTACTACAAATTTCATAGTTGGTATTTCATTTGGTGAATGCTTTGAACAAAGCAAACCAACACGCAACAAAGAAACTAAGCATTTGTACACTTTGTTTTCTTCAAAGACATCACCGCCCACTTCAATAAAAAGGTCATTGTCAATTACCTCCTTTACCCTATCAGGAAATGCCAAGTTCACCCAACTGTGCAAGTTTAGGTCTCCAATAAACATGCCACTTGTTGGTTGTTTTCTAGTAAGAATATCCAATAATAGAATGCCATAACTGTAAACATCTCCTTGAGAGGACATTGCCACACCTAATCCATACTCTACAATAAAGACAACAAATTTTGTTAAAGCAATGCATACAATATTTTTAATGAGAAAAAGACAAGAGAAAGTAATATCTTAAAATGTCATACCTGGGGCAATGTAGCCCACGGATCCTCTCAAAGCAAGTGTAGAAGATAATGAACCAGTGGAGCTTTCACCAATTAATTTTGCAATACCAAAATATGTTACATGGGCTACCATATCTTCATCCAAAAGCACATTGCTAGGCTTTATATCACAATGCATCACTTGTACAAAAGAATCATGATGAAGATATTTTATGGCATGGGCTACATTTATGGCAATGTCTAGTCGTGCTCTCAATGCCAATTCACACACAACCTCTACATTGTTGTTGTGTATATTAGGATACAAATGCTTCTCTAAGCTTCCATTAGGCATAAACTCAAACACTAAGCCTTTGAAATGGAGGTTTGAACATGAAGTTATGATTTTCACTAGATTCTGATGTTGAATTTTTCTCAAGGCATTGCATTCTCCTTCAAAAAGTTTCTCACCTTGATCACTTTGCAAGCTAAGAACCTTCACGGCGACAAGAGTGCCATCGGTCAAAACTCCTTTATAAACTAACCCAAAGCTACCTGTTCCCAACAAATTGGCCTTAGAAAATCCATTTGTAGCTCTATGAAGCTTTTGATATGAGATCCTTTGCTGTCCAAACTTTTGGAAAATAGCTCTTGAGACATAAATATTTTGTATATGCATATTCCTTCGCCATAGGAATATCAAAAGAAAACAACATAGTATAAAAGAAACAACTCCATTGACTGGAAATAGTACTCTTTTCACAATTGTAGGATGGCCTCTTGGTCTTGGACAAGCAGATAATTGGAATACTTGTGGTCCACAAAGGTTGGGATTTCCATTTAGGGAAATGGAAATTGATAGATTTGCAAAAGGTCCTCCTCTTGGAATTTCCCCAGTGAGTTTGTTAAAAGACAAATTCAAACACTGAAGCATTTTCAACTTGTTTAAAGTAGGTGGTATTATACCTGATAAGGAGTTGGAAGAGAGATCTAGGCTCATAAGGCTTTGTAAAATTTCAAGTGAATCTGGAATAGAGCCTTGGAAAGAATTTTGAGATAAATTCAACGAAAACAGTTCAACACAACTTCCAAGTGTAGATGGGATGGCTCCAGTGAAGTGATTGGCAGAGACATCTATAGCTTGAGCCATTGTAATTTTATGGATCTCTAAGGGAAAGGAGCCTTCTAATAAATTCCATGACAAATTCAAATAGAATTGTAGATTATGAAGTTCAGCAATTTCTCGAGGTATGCTTCCAGTGAGTATATTGTGAGACAAATCAAGCAATTCCAAATTTGTACAACTCCCTAAGTTGGAAGGAATGCTTCCAGTGAGTATATTGTGAGACAAATCAAGCAATTCCAAATTTGTACAACTCCCTAAGTTGGAAGGAATACTTCCTGATAACCGGTTGTTATGAAAGAGGAGATCCCTTAGTTGTTTAAGGGATGCAAGAGAATTAGGAATCTTTCCAGAGAGTAAGTTTCTACTGATGTCCAAGAGACCGAGTCGTTGTAACTGTGCAAAATCATCAGGTATGTTTCCTTCGAATCTGTTGTTTCCTAAATATAATCTTTCTAAATTTGTTAGATTTCTTAAAGATGGAATGATGCCATTTAAAAGATTTTCGGATAAATTTAAACAATTTAGGCTGCTAAGGTTGCCTATGTGTGGAGGGATGTTTCCTTCTATCATGTTGTTTGTTAATTTCATGACAGACAAATTGGTAGAAAGTTTGCCTATGGCACTTGGCAAGACACCAACTAGTTTATTGTCTTTCAAGTCTAGCCATTTTAGGTGTGAAAAATTGGTAAGGGCTATAAGAAAAGGCATGGTTGTAGCAGTGTCACTACCAAGTTCATTACCTTGCAAGAGTAATTTTTCAAGGAGGTATAACTTACCCAATTGTATGGGCACACTCCCACTTAACTTGTTGTAGGCTAGATTGAGATTCCTAAGTTTCGAACAATTTCCAATGGAATTTGGTATTGTTCCACTAAGTTGATTTCCCCATAAATCTAAGTAACTCAAGTTAAAGAGATTTGACAAAGAAGCAGGTATGGTCCCTGATAATTCATTCTCATAGAGGTAAAGCGCTTGGAGACTAGTGAGCAAGCCCAATTCTTGTGGAATGCTACCAGTGAGAGTGTTTGTAGAAATTTCCAAGTCAGTCAAAGTAGAGATATTTGACAAAGAAGCAGGAATGGTCCCTGATAATTCATTCTCATAAAAATAAAGAGTTTGGAGACTAGTGAGCAGGCCCGATTCTTGTGGAGTGCTACCAGTGAGAGTGTTTGTGGAAATTTCCAAGTCAGTCAAAGCAGAGAGATTTGACAAAGAAACGGGAATGATCCCTGATAATTCATTCTCATAAAGATAAAGATAAAGAGTTTGGAGACTAGTGAGTCGTCCCCAATTCTTGTGGAATACTTCCCAATTCTTGTGGAATACTCCCGGTAAGTTTGTTTTCATAGATTTCTAAAATAGTCAAAATGGAAATATTTGACAAAGAATTGGGAATGTTCCCTGAAAATTCACAATAAAATTAGTGAGTAAGATATTTGTTTGTTTCTGCAATTTCTAAAATAATCAATACTCACAGGTTTTCAAATGAAGACAAATTATACCTGTCAAGATGTTTGACCCCAGGAAAAGCTGTTGCAGATGTGTGAGGGAACCCAACTCTGGCGTAATACTTCCAGTAAGATTGTTGTAGGAGAGTGCCAAGTGAACCAAATTTGTGCAATTTTTGAGTTCGTTAGGAATGTTCCCGCCCAGTTGATTGCGGTGCAGCCGGAGGGTCTTCAAACGAAAGAGGGATCCGAGTTGAGGTGGGATATAGCCTTGGAGCAAATTGCTAGTGAGATCAAGCGTATGCAGAAAAGTCAAATTGGCGAGGGAAGGAGAGATGGGGCCGTGCAGATCCCTGGAAGTGAGGTTGAGGGAGATGACTTTGTGCAAGTGACGGTGGCTGCAGGTGACGGCAGTCCAGTTACAGAAGGGGACTGCGGGGCTCCAGTCGGCCATTGAAGCATGGGGATCAGAGGTGATATGGTTCTTAAATGCCAACAGTGATTTTCCATCGTCATAAAGTGAGTGCGTAGAGAAGGAGAAGGGGCAAATGAATAGGAAAAACAGGATGCGAAAAGGAAAAGGAAAAGAGAGGAATGGCATGGTGCTTAAATGCGGAGAGCAGAAATTGGGCAGAGCAGCGGAGGAGAAATGCAGTGATATATGTAAGATTATGATGAGTATTTATAATAGAGAAAGTTTGGGCAGATGGGAGGGGGTGAGATGTAATTTATAACATATGTATAAAGTTTAGTATTTAAATTTTGATTTAATTAATTTATTACATATGTATAAAGTCTAGTTTGGTATTAAAAGAAAGTTAATTTATAACATAGGTATAAAGTCCAGTTTGGTATTAAAAAAAAGGTTAATTTATAACATATATATAAAGTCTAGTTTGGTATTAAAAAAGTCAAATTCTTTATAAAAAGAAACTTATTCCAAAGTTAATATTCAGGTTAAATAAATCATTTCTTCTATCTCAATTTCCTTATATTAGATTTGATTGATTATTTTGGTTTCAAAAGATTTACAACTCAACTTTTATATTAATATTTTATTAAAAATTATTATATTTTATATATATTATAATATATTTTAATTTTTTAATTTTTTAATAATAATATATTTACTAAAAAATAAAAATCTATCTATATTAATATAGAGGGGTATTCAACACCCAAATATAATGGTCATGTGTGATTTAATTCATATTTAAGGTATGATTAACATTACCTTTTTTAAATAAAAAAACAATATTCTCTAAATAAAAAGAGAATATAATTAATATATTAGGTTAGTTTTAATTAAAAATATTATAAAATATCTATAATCTCATTCTTATTGTGTTGCCTTTATTATTAATTATTAATATTTCAAACCGGTTAGAAGGAGATATGGTAAAGATATTTCTCTCACACTCAACCATAAATAACATATTTAAATGTCCATATAAAATAACATAATTTTATATCAATTTAGAAAAAAAGAAAAGATAAAATAATTAGAAGTAAAAAAAGAAAATTATATCTTTACTTTTTAATATGAGAGGATGATGTATAATTTTGATATTTTTAAAATTACCTCAATAAAAGATATAAATTATTAGAATATTCATATTAATTGAAATTATTTGAATACCCATATTAATTAATTTATTTCAATATCAACTTTATATGTGTGTGTACCACAATAAAATATTTCAATATCTTAGATTAAATAATATTTCAATGTCAACCCCATATATATACACACACAGAAAAATTGAATTCTTGTTTCTAGTCTTATTATTTTATATTTTGGCTATTTCTCATGTATATATTTCAGTGGGTGGTTGTGGGTAGATTTATGATTGAGATGGATCTCCAAGTTCTTAAATTTCGGCCTATGGTAGTCCTCTGAGTCTGCTTTCCAACCTAAAATGTCTGATCTAGATTCGATTCTCCAAGAAAGGGTTATGCCCAACTCCCATGATGCCCTGCTTATAGACTAGTTCGGTAGAGTGAACTTGTACGACCTGCCACATGTCCCTGTTTCGACCTTCAGCCTTGAAAAATGATACCCAACAAGCTACCATCCGTCATATTTATGTCATGCTTTACAGAATTAGAATATGATTCTCAAAGAGAAAGTTATGACTATTTTCCCAAGGTCACATGTTTGAGATGGAATTCGGAAGCCTGCAAAAACCCTAAATTCCTTAGTTCATATATCTGAACAATATAGCAAGAAAAGATCTGACATTTCGTCACAAGGTTCAAAATTATTTCGGCTCAAATGGGTTTTAATTTCAGTTTCTAAAGCTTTGTAGATAAAACTTTATAGCAAACATTCCCTGATGACCCGTTTGAAGCAGAGAAACCCTAGAATCCAAAGCTCACATACCAAATGTTATGCAACCAGCTCAGAAAATAGAAGACAATATAGATCAACGACTTCAAAATTAGCCTCTTCGAGGTGAAAACTCATTTACATTACACAAATGAATAATCCTTTGATGATAAAAATGACAAGACGTCCTTTCTATATGTAGGAGTCCAAGGGGTCACAATATAATCATAACCGACATAACAATAATAATGTAAGGGCATAACAATACCAATAATGGGCGTGTATGGGGAAAAATAATAACAATATGGGGACTACATGGGAACAACAATACAATAAGGGGGTTTCATATAAAAATAAGGGGTTACACCAGTAGTAGAGGGGCCTAACATAGCACGGGCACTATGCCATGAATTGCCCATAGAAGAAAGCAAGCAAGAAGGAGCTAGCGGTAGTGGCAGCACGTGAAGCTCTAGCTTCACAATTCGAACTTAATTTCACTCTCATTGCATGCATGGCTAGAACTGTGATGGGAGGCATGTCGTATCTTGACTCCCCTCTCAGAATAAAAAATGTGATGTGTGTTCCAGGACTAAAGAAAAATCTTGTTCTTGTCATGGTATTGGAAGACCATCGCTATGATGTGATTTTTAGTAAGGGAAAGGTTTTCCTTAGACACATTGCAATAGGACAGGTGAAATAGATTGGTGGATGAGTCAAGAACCTATATGCCCTCTAGGGAGAAGATGCATGCAAAACCTTGAGGATCAAGGCAAAGGTTATAGACTTGGTAGTTGAGAGGGAGAGTGTATTACCTCTCAACATGCATCCCCAAAAGAAGCCTTAGAAGCAGTCTCAAATAATTGTGGAGCAGCCACAATTGGAGAAGCAGAGAGGAGACCAAGTAGAGAGATCCACTCAAGTAGAGAAGAAGTAACCTCATAAGCAATCTCAGAAAGTTGTGGAGAAGCCACAATTGGAGAAGCGGAGAGGAGACTAAGTGGAGACATCCACTCAAGCAGAGATCTCCAGTAGGGAGAAATTTCATGCCAATTGGGGAGAGAGAACACATGCAACTATACCTCCAGGTGAGAGGTGGGGTGATGTGAAGTGATAGTCCCAAGAGGAAAGAAATTGCGTAGAGTCCATTGAGAGGTTTTATCTCTTGGACCATACCTTGCTACGAGAGCCAAAATACATAGTAGTAGGTTGGATCAATGGTGGTTGATGTAGTCAGATATAAAAGTGACAAAGGCTAGAGCATTCATATACAAGAGAGCGTAGAGTAGAGTTGACAACATTTCAGAAAGGCAGAGTCGACAGAAGTGCATATTTTTCAGTTGACAGAGGTAGAGATAGTAGCAGTCAGAGACTTTGATGACAAATGCATCATACTGATTCAGGTTGGATTTATTTATTTACGTTATTCTATTTTATTTATTATTTATTATTTATTTATTTATTATTTATTATTTATTATTTATTTTTTTATTTTATTATTTATTTTATTATTTTTATTTTATTTTATTATTTTTTTCAGGAGTTGTTGTAGCAATAACACTAGACATAAGTGTTGCATGCAGAACATTCCAAAGGTTCAGGATCAGGATAAAGTTGAATTCCTTTCTTGTTGAGAGGGAGTGTTGAGAATAGCAACAAGAAATATTAAAAATAAAATCTAGAAATTCTAATTTAATTTGTCCTTGAAATAAATTGAGAATTAAATTGTAATTCTATTCTCATAGCAACTTGTAATATTTAACTAAGTTAAGTTGACTTAGTTAGCTTAGGAAATTGTAGTTGGAAGTCTATCTGGAGTCATGTAAGTGTGATCCCTAAATTTTAGGGGTCCGGATTGAGTTTATTGGAGTTGCATTTAGATAACTCAGTTTAACTGAGTTATAGTCAATTAAACTAGTTCTAACTGTTGGAGGAACTACTAGAGATCTAGTAGTGGATTATTGCATGAGTGCATCAACTAGTATCACACCAACTAACTGAAGATTCAATCACAAATAATTCATGCATGTCAGTTCAGAGGAAGACCTAGTTGAGACTAGAGTGTATGGACATTGTACAGGTGGGTAGTGCTTTTCTTGAACTGAAAGAGAAGTCGTCTATGGAAGTCTATTGAGGAGGAAAATGATGAGGAATATAGAATATAATGAGCTCAAATATCTTAGTCATATTGTAATTGTGGGTTTTCTTGGCACAAAAGAATCACTGGAAGTACCAACTACTATGATGGATATTATGGGAAAAATAGAAATCCCCAAAGGAAATTTTCTAAGAACTATTGGAAATCCAAATTTCCAATTAGATATAACACATTCATAGGGATTTGTATGTATTACACTAAAAAACATTCATGAATGGCTAAAGTCCCTCAACATTCTAGTTTTTTGTTAGGGAGTAGCTACTATATAACATAATTGTTATAACATTTTTTTTCCATACTTATGCTTAAGATGCATTCATTGGCCCTACTAGTTAAATCCCTTGCAGTTGTGTTGTAGTTGTGGACTTCAATTTTCCTTAAAACACTTCCAAAACACATGTTTTCCATATATACATTGCTTCTATTCTAGCAGTTGGTGTACATATGTAGGTTTCCTTCAAGCAACTCACATACATACAAAAATTCCCCACTGACAACTAGAATATGCCTCTTTTTATGGACAAAATATAAATTTTATTCACTCAACATTTTTCCATTCCTTTGTGGGACAAACCAAGAAATATGGGAAGGTTACTTGAAATTTATAGCCTTATTGAAATATGTTACAAGTTTGAAGTAACTACCCAACATTTGAATACAACTAGCATCAATCTGGTTGTCCTATCAGTTTATCTATGTTAGTCATAAATATATGTCACAAATCTTACAAGAATACACTCACACACACACAAAAAAACAAAATTAAATTGATTGATAAATGGTAAATTGCAAATACCAAACACATAACAGATGAAAAATAGTCAAAACATGTAATCACACTCACGTAGAATAAACTTCAATAGAAAATTCATTCTTTATGCTTAAAATATAAATTTATCAACATCATAGATACTATATATAATAATAAAAAATACTACAATTAAGAAAGTAAAGAAATTGAGCAATAGAAATATGACACAAGATGGAAATATAAGAAATATATCCTTCATTAAGTGTATTTGAAAATATTTTTCAAATATAATAAACTAAAACTAGCCAAATTAAAATAATCTGTGACAAGAGCCTCCTTTACAAATGGTAATGTTTATGAACCTTGTAAGTCAAATGCAAGTAACAAAGAAAAAAAATAAACATTGACCTTGCTATAGCTAGCTTAGTGAGACCTTCTAGACATTGGTATACTACTGCACACAATGTCAATTATCAATATGAAAAATATACAAGAGTTGTAATATCAAGAATGATCAAAGTAAAAAATACCTTACTCAACAAGTGATACTTTTAGACCTCCATTCGTCACTACTATTTAAAAGAAGCCTTGTAACAAGAGTTTTATGATATCCAAATACTTAAAATAACACAACAGATTATCCCAAAACTGAAGTAATCAAACTAGATCATACCATACTCTGTGTAAAGTTTGCTTCCGTTTTTTTTCTTTGAGCAAGTATTTGTAGTCAAGCTTCATTTAAGATGGCTATAAAACTGTTTTATTTTACTTTAACTCCGGGTTATAAAAATAACTTGGATATATAAGAAGGAAAACAATTTTAATGTTGGACTCCTAATAAATAGGGAACATTCAATGACTCAAGTTAGAGGGAGGACCCACATCCATATGTCATGATATCATACCACCATATTTCATAAAGAAAATTCAAAATATGCATGATAATCCCATATGTTGTCCACATAGCCATGGATCATATAATGGTCAATTAGGAAATTGGATCTCATTCAATAATTGCAAAAGATATGTATGTAATATGTCCATAAAAAAAGTGCATAGAAAATGTCCATGAGGGTTGATCACCAAAACCATCACAAAACTTCCACTAAAAACATATATGAGTCCAAAACTATATGAGTGGCTTAATAAGCCAAAATTTATAAGTGAAAACAACTTTTTTATGGGTTGTTTCATTAATTGAAATAATTAGTTTTTGTGTTGATGAATTTGCAATTTTTTCATTGGACACAACCTCCATTACTTTATTTCTTTCTTCCACATGTTGGAGAATCTAGTCAGGAAACTATTAATTCAATTCTCCTTATCCTTAATAATTTCTTGTGACCTTATATTATGTTTTTCTTGTTCTTTCTTAGTTTATTTTCATCAAAAAATTATCAAGAGCTTAAAACATGAAGATCAAGGAAGACAATGGACACAAAATGTAGGCTCTAAGCCAGGGAAAAACCCTTCCAAAGGGGAAAACCCAGAAAGAATATTTTATATCCTTATAGAATCAATTCAAATGATAAATCCAAGACCCCAAGATTAAAACCATTATCCCCTATAAGCACCAGGTTTTCCCTCCAATTTGTCCATGAGCTGCCATAATTCTTATTGCCAGACCATAGTCTCCTCTTTTCCTGAAATTCACATCATATTACAAAGATTAGCTTTAGTAAGGTACACATGTCTTTTCATGGAGACTTCACATCCTCTTCCATACAACTTTGCATATCTACTATATACGATCCATGAAAAACTTGTGATATAAGTGGAGGAGCATGTTGGGCTATTTATAGCGATTCATGTGACCAAAAGGTCATGTCCTTTGGGCAGTCCAACCTGATCATCTTGGAGGGATGGCATGGTATTGGGAATGAATTTATTCCTTTTAATACAAACAAAATCCTTTTTCTTCTTTCTTTTAGGAATCCCAAATGGGATTTTGCCTCAACAAGTTTTCTTTTGACTTGAAAAACCATAGAAGCATGAAGAACATGCTTGACCTAGAAGACAAATCAACTTGAGCACGAAACCCATGCTTGAAAAATAATATTTTGTTTTCTTCTTTTTCTTTTTTTACATAATATATACATAATGGTATGAGTACAATGATGATTATGAAGACATACATGTTAAATTGTAGTAAGAAAAGCCTTCATTTGGCTTGTGCCTTAGTCAAATGGAGAAATTTGAATTTCCACATCAGCGGGATGACATGAGTTGTAGTTGGTAGGAGTGACATGGCCAAGTTACTGAGTTAAGTTAGTCAATTCAAGTTTGTTAGCAAGGAGTAGATTTGTGCATGAGTTGATTGCTAAGATCTAGAAATCTAGTGGAGTTATAGTGTTATAGACATATTTGGGCAATGAAACCCCAATCACATATGACCATAAACCAAGGGCTTCTAAGACCCTAAAAGTGTTGTTTCATACTCTAAAGGAATAAGGTCAGCTGATTACATCATTTCCCAGAAGTTCTCCCTGAAAAACTACTCAAAACGAGTCAAAATTGGACCATATAGACTGCTCCATGCTGAGGGTGTGATGCATCTCACCTGTTACACATAGAAGGTGCAATGCATACTGAAAATCCCTTATGTAGGGTGCGATGAGCAAGAGCAGACAAATGGCAGAGGCAGTTTGCTAGGTGGAAACTCAAAGAATCTTCTAGAAACTGCTCATTTGACACTTGCCTCTCTGAATTTTCCCAGGGACGAGTAAGAGATCATGAAATCTCCAAGTGGAACCAAGAACTATCAGAGAAATGACACTAATAAAAACCCTAGAAGCTAACTCACCCACCTGCAAATATCTATGTATGGATCCCTCATCCTAGAGATCTAGAGGCTGGAATTTTGTATTTTATAAGGAAGTGTTGTCAGTTTGTCTGTGAAACATCATAGTGTTGGGTGGTCTAGATTTTCATGAGGTGAAAAGGGTTTTCATGCTGGGAGGATGGCACTGGGTCAAACCACTGGGTTGTAATCCTCTCTTCGACTACTTCTATAAATAAAGCTATTTGAGTTTTCCTCCATATTCTTGTATGTTTATGAATCTTGAATTGATGTATGCATTTGTAAGGTTAATATACATCTGATCCTATATTTTTTATGGTTATAGATCTCTATGCTTTGATGGTATTATGTTGCTTTGAATCTACAAGTGTTATTTGAAGCGGGACAAGTGAGGAAAGAGTGGCAAAGCTCTGTTAAAGTGGAGAGGAAACAAGCAAGGAGCCAAGCGAAAGATTGAGATTGGTACTCTCTGCTTCTCTCTCATATATCTCTCATAAAGGAAGACAAAAGTAACTTTAGCTTGTTTCTTTCTAAGATAGCTACCCATCTTAGTGGGACTAGTAGCTCTGAATGGACACTAGTTTTCCCGATAAAAAATTGGCGACTCCACTGGGGAACGAATATTTTGATTGTTAGTCACTGTTGTTTGCTTTATAACTACAGATGGAGCCTGAAGTTAATCCAGCTAGCCTTCAAACTGCTTTTGCTATGCAACTGCAAAGTAGATCAACACTGCTTCAATCAATCTCCAGGTTAGTTTATGAACTGAACATCTGACTTGCAAACATCCTAAGTTCCTTGGTGGTAGCTCAAATAACCTCATTAGATCAGCCCCCATACTTTGTGTTTACTGTCTATCATTAGCTCAGCCTAAACCCCTGAACTTAGCTACAAACTGTGAGCAAAAACCAAGCTCAGTCTCATCCCTGGACCATCGCACTATCTCCCATTGGCAACCTACATGCATCACACCTCCCGTGTGTTGCAGGTGAGATGCATCCTTGTTTCCCTGTGTTACAGGTGCGATGATTGAGTGAGACTGTTTCTGCCTCAAGATTTTGGTTTTTTCTTCATTGTCTTCACCTTTATTCAGTAGTTATGTTGTTTGTGATCAGTATATCATTGTTGAAACTCTTTTCCTTTGCATTATTTAGCCTCCATTGATAAAGAATTGTAAATATTTTTATGTATTTTTTATCATTTACAGTTCTCCTTTGCAAATAGTAGCTTAATCGAACTGTCGTCTTTTGATTTGAAAGTGTCGCAAGTGTCGTTTTCAGTCAAAGAAAAGAGTGTCGCAAAGTCTTCCTCTTTTAGATAGTTGATTACACTTTTTCCATTGTATTTGATTTGAATCATAAATTCTTTGAAGTATTGAAAGCAGTTTTCAAGTCAAAATTGAAAGTGTCGTCTTAGTTTTCCTTTCGTTTTTTAAAAGAAATTGCTAAAGTGTCACCTTGAGGAAAGATAGTTCAGATGTGTACTTATTTTTCTTTTTGTCATTTTCACATTAAGGAAACTAAAAAACAAATACATGCATGTGCATTTTCTTTCAGACTGCATGCGGAAATTGATTTAGGACAGTGCATCTTAATGTGTGCTCTCCTCTCTATGTTGAGAGAATTTTACTTCTCTTTCCTTAGTAGCTAGGATTTTCATTAGAAAAAGAAAGTAAACGATTGTTTATCATCTTAGATTGCATATTTAGGAATTGTATATCTACATCATGCGGTGAACCTTAAAGGAAAACATCTTAAGAAAGATCAACTGTAAAATAAACTTCAATGAACATAAAAACGCTTTGGAACCTAATGCACAACATCTAGAAGTCTAGGTTAGAGACGTATTCCAGCGTCGTAAAGCCTGGTAACTATCGCTTTCATCGTAGATTGGGTGATTCCTCCTCTTTGATACGACAAGTGCCAGTACGGACTTGTGCTCCCACATACTATCGAGTATATATTGGGAGACCACAATAGGCTATATCCTTTATCTTTAGGAAGCCATGTCTATCGCCCTATCGATTGCAATGCACTGAACACAACATTCGGGAAGATTGACTGTCGTACGTAAAAAGTATTCTGCAGTTTTGTGATTGGTTTGGTAATCCCTCTGTCTAGATTTCCATAGTAGTCACTTTCGCTCCTTTTCAGAGTCCTTAAAAGAAAAGGTCCATCTGAACACTTGTCACTCAGGCTCATTAAAAATAGAAGGCGACTAGAGTTATCTTTAGATTTTTCTCGACTCTTTAAAATTGAAAAAGCAAGTTGTGTCAAAGCGTCATAAAATTCATTTAATTCAGAATAACATTTTCCCCTTTTTATTTTGAGTTGATCAAGTAATCCGTAATCGTGGAAGAAAGTCAATCAAAACCCCGTCGTTTGTGGAGATTGATGAGTCAACCATCTTTGACTCTGGAAATGAAACCATTCCAGGCCAAGCGATCTCGTTTAACCGGGTCAAAGTCTCTTGGTTTATTTGAAACTTGTGTTTCAACTTCCTCAGAGACTCCAGTTACTCCAACTATTTTTGGTATCCCTGCGTCTACAGAACAAATTCCATAGTTACAAGAGGACACTAGAACTGATCCTAGTGTAACGACAAACACTTCTATTCATGAACCAGCTCCATCTAGGACTGATTCGAAAGGTGTCGCCCCTCCAGCATCTGTCGCTGCAGAGTCTATACCTTCTTTGGCACTAGAAATATTTTACAGACCTGACGGTCTACCTCTTCCACCTGGATTGATTGCTATAGAAGAGATTGTGGAGTATTTTCCATCCAGTACTCCATTGCATTTTGGAACTAGGATCCACCTGTATCCTTCTACTACAGAAGTTAGTCACCTTTCATCGCAAGTTCCTTTAGAATCGCTAGGAACTCTTCTGGATAGACTTGATATGTCTGAACAACCATTGACATCTAGGACTGTGTCATCTGATACAGCAGCAACAGAACCTCCTGATGCGACTCTGACAATGCTTGTTGGTGTACCATCTGTCCCAACTAGTTCTCAACCACTAGATGGAGTCCACCCAGGGACTGTTTCGACAGTATGGTCTGTTCCTATTTGTTCATCCGAAACCTTGTCTGGAATTTCTTGTGTTGAGTCTCAGCAAATTGATCCTTCACAACAGTATCAATTTGGGTAGTCAAGTCTCCAAAGGCCAATTTTCCCTTTGAAGATTGGATTGTTGCCATATGGGAGGCAGTATGCCTTTTCATTGTTCCCTCTGGGAGAACAACCATATGAGAGTTCACAACAAAATTCAGGTCAAGCTGGAATTGCATCCAGTGGTTGGGTACCAATACTACCTCAACAACTGAGAGTTGTATATTCAATAGAACAAAATCAACTTGTGTCGAACATTCGCACTACACCGGCTATTGTGACGGTGTTGCAAGTACAAGCGCTGCCTGTTGTATGTCAACCTCCAGTCTCTTAGGTCATAATTCAACAGCCTCTTGTCTCTGTGACACAATCACAACCGCCGATTAGTGGCTTCTTAACTGAAGCGACTCAGGCTCAAACGGGTACTATAACCCCTCATCTTGGTCAAACATCCAGTATTGGACAACAGCAAATGGTCTCGCAGCCATGGCTGGTGCAATATCAACAACCACAATTCCAACAAGCTTACTGAGGACCTGAGAAACAAAGCTTTGTAGGTAATGGGCAGTCGTATATTCAAAACGGTTACCAATAATCATATTATAATGGTTATGCCCATCAACCTTATCAAAGTTATCAACATCAAATACATTATGCTGGTATGCAAAGACCCATGGCTCAGGCGATCCCATCTTATCCTGGGTATGCTTCGCAAAACTTGAATCAACAGTTGCCTTTCGTAGCAACTTTAGAAGTACTATATCTGAATCGGTTAACAAATGATCCAATTGCTTATGCCCCATGGTGGCTGGCGATTCCTCATAAACTTCTGTCAGAATTCCTAAATTCAATGGAAATCCGGGGGAAGATCCGTCGAATCATGTGATGACCTTTCATCTGTGGTGTTCGTCCAACATTCTCAATGATGATTCGATTAGGCTTCACCTTTTTTAGTGAACGTTAACTGGTCCAGCAGCAAAATCGTACATCGAATTGCCTAGGGCTTCATTCGATAACTTCAACACCCTCGCCACCACCTTTTTAACCCATTTTCAGCTACCCATAAGGTACGAAACGGGAACAGAGCTTCTTACCAATTTTAAGCAGACAACAGCTACTCACATATCTAATCATATTCATGAGTGGCGACGTCGTTGTAGAATGGTAAAGACATATGTTCCTGATCAACTGTTAGCTGAATGGTTTATTAAGTCATTTTTACCTTCTATTACAGAAGATGTGGCCAAGGGAGGAGTTGTCACTGAAGAGAAAGTCATTGCTCATGCGCAACATCTAGACTTGATCTGTACTCAGTCTGGCATGCTCTATGACAAAATTCCTGATGCTCTTAGATCGGGGTTTTCCATTCCTCCTCCTCCTAAATCGAACAGGGACTCTCATGCCGATGACGGCGTGATTGCTACCTCCAGTACGCAAATTGTGAAGGCCTCATCTAGTAAAGCCCTTGCAGTTTCCAAATAAAAAGGTAAATGAAAATCTTACTGCCTCGGAGGTTAATGCCATGTCGACCGACAAAGGAAAAGAACCAAAGCACCAGGGGGCAAGAAGAAAGAGAAAGGAAAAAAGAAGAAACAGGATGATTCATCTCCTGAAAAATATTCTAAGAACCCTTTTGGGCAAAATAAACCTAGTCATCCATGTTTTATGCGTGATGAGGATCACTGGACGAGAGATTGTCTGCATAAAGCTGAGATTAAGAAGTTCTTTAAGAATTCAGAAACCTCAGCGGTATTGACTGATCCGTTTCCAAACCCAGAAACTAATTTGGTTGCTAGGGACAATGCTTGCCCATCCCAACTGCTTATGTTGTCCATTTAAAAATAGAAAAATGATGCTTTGATATCGACAAGGAATAAAGATTACGAGAATCCACAACTATCGAACAACAAGGCTGCAGATCAACCTAGTAGTTCGATAACAACTTCAACCAAAGTTGTTCCACCCATCATTCTTGAGCTAATGATAAATCCTCCAAAGGGAGTAGTACACAAATCAACATTTAATCCTCATGCTAGAGCAGCACAAAATTATAATATAGTGGAGGATATGGCCCAATCGCTATCCACTATGTCGACACTTGAAGTACTGCAAAATTGCCCTCCCAAAAGCAGGCTCTATTATCATCAATAGGTGGGATTGACCTAGCGGATTCCAATCCTGTGGCCTTTAATAATAAAGGATATGAACCTCAGTTACTAGCTCAACTCGCTTTCCTCATTTAAGTGAAAGCCCTCAACAAAACTCTTCATCGAACAATTATTGATGAGGGGGCATCTACATGCATTATGTCAATGAGTTGCTGGAAAAATTTAGGCTCACCACCCTTGTCAAGATCATCAACGACATTAAAAGCATTCGATGGACAAACATACACCCCGTATGGGATATTAAGTAACTTGCAAGTTGAACTGGGGGGCAAGATAGTAAAAATTGGCGTCGAAGCTATTGATGGAAACCTCGATTACAATATCCTCATGGGAAGGCCCTGGATTTATGCTATGGCTGCAGTTGTGTCAACATACTTTAGAAATATTTCATTTCCTTTTCAAGGAGGAATTACAATCGTTGATCAACAAACCTTCCTCCCCAACAGTTCACAAGCTACGAGAAGCATTCCAATGATCCATGGAAGCTCTCAATCACTTCAAAGTATCGGATTAGGCCTCCTAAAAGACCCTACCTTAATGGGTACTTTTGCCCTACTGCCTCCGAGTAATCTGGCGGAAGTGGCCACGGTGGAAACCTGCAACATGGTATCTTCTATATCTACAAAGGTTCAGAAGATTTCCGGACATGATGTTAGCATGGATCATTGCTAGGTATTGCCTCCAAGCCCAATAGAAATATTGTAGCAATCAATTTTCTTGGCCTGGGCAGCAAACCCAAATCAACGATCATCGAGTGTTTGGATAGATAAGTCTAAGGAATATGGTACCTCTTCAGATCCTTGGTCACATGTACATTCTACAGATGAAGGAATTGTTCAGTCAATGATGATAGGAGAGGCACCATGGGAAGATTACCACCATTGTTCCCATCTTCCGGATTATCACGAAGATTGTTCCAGTGACCTTAATCATCCTCCAGTTTTTTATTTTCTATCAAATACTGTAAATACGGTGGATTCCGAGTGAAATCTGTCCAATATTGAAGAAACTATCGCCATAAATATCTCGACCAAACCAAATGTAGTAGAGAATATTCATGTTGGCAAATCTTGTTCTTCTTCAGAATTGGAAATATATTACGCTCTCTTTCGCGAGTTCAGAGATGTCTTT
Organism: Pinus taeda; assembly: GCA_000404065.3. NCBI lineage: Eukaryota > Viridiplantae > Streptophyta > Pinopsida > Pinales > Pinaceae > Pinus > Pinus taeda. Next base: position 23,571 of record APFE030359109.1, read on the forward strand.
GCATGGTTATACGAAGAAATGCTAGGCATTGACTCGAGTATAGTTGAACATGAAATCAAGATGTATCCAAATGTCAAACCGGTACGACAACGGCTTTGGCAGGTGCACCCTGAGAAAGCCACTGCCATCAAGGCAGAAGTTGAAAATTTTTTACATGCTGGTTTCATTTACCTAGTTCCTCTAACTAATTGGGTATCGAATATTGTTCCTGTGATGAAAAAAAAGGAATGATTAGAGTGTGTGTTGATTATAGGGATGTAAATCGAGCTGTCCAAAGGACAACTACCCTACACCCTTCATCGACCAGATGATTGATGAATACGTCGGATGCGAAATATTTTCATTCATGGATGGATTTTCTAGGTATAATCAAATTAATATCCGCCCACAGGACCAGTCGAAGACTGTGTTTATATGTCTGTGGGGCACATTCACATACTGCATGTTACCTTTCGGTTTAAAAAAATGTAGGGTTACTTTTCAGAGGGCTATGAATTATGCCTTCCATGACATCAAGAACATCGTTCAACCATATCTCGACGATATTTTGGCTCATTCGCGAAAGCGAACTAATCATTTGCAGCATTTGAGAGGTATATTTCTACGTTGCCACATTACAAGATACGACTCAATCCGCACAAGTGTGTGTTTTGTGTCGGTTCTGGTTGTTTACTTGGATTTTTGGTTTCAAAGGACGGGATTCGTCTCGACCCATGTAAGGTTCAGGTGATCATCGATATGCCTCCACCTTCAAATTTGCTTCAGATTCAGAAACTCCAAGGGAAAGCAAACTTTCTAAGGAGGTTCATTCCAAATTATGCCGAACTTGCTAAAGGTTATATGCGTCTTTTGAGAAAAGAAGTACCCTTTAACTAGGATCAAGTTGCGCAAGCTTCCTTTGATGCTCTAAAGGAATCCCTAATAAGAGCATCATTAATGTATGCTCCTGATTATCAAAAAGACTTTGACTTGTATCTAGCTACAACAGATACAACCATCGCAATGGTTTTAGTTCAAGAAGACAATGGAATCAAACATCTTGTCTATTATTTAAGTCAGAACTTAAACGATATAGAAATCAAGTGCTCCTATGTTGAAAAGCTGGCTCTTGCAGCTGTTCAAGAAGTATAGAGATTTTGACACTATACCCTCTTTCGCAAAACTACCATTTTTTCAGATTGCAACCCTATGACTTACATTCTATCGTGTCAATTACTTGGGGGAAAATATTCGAAATGGATAGCCATTTTGCAAGAGTTTGATCTGGAATTTGTAAAATCCAAATCAAATAAATCTTTGGTTTTCGCGGAGTTACTATGCGACTTCCCATCGTCGTCCAACGATTCAACATCCAAAGCATCAATCGTGGATGAATATTTGTTTCTGATATCATCGAGCGATCCGTGGTATGGAGATATAATCATCTATCTCCAAACCCAAACATATAGGCCTAATACCTCTCACTCAGAACAATGACATACTCGATACTAAGCAAAAGACTACATGATTGTCGGTGATACACTTTACCGTCGCGGTATCGATATAGTTCTGCGAAGGTGCCTCACCCCTGAGGAGGCCGAAAAAGTCCTGAATGATTGCCATTTAGGCGCGTGTGGAGGGAATCAATCTAGTTATGTTACGGAGCAAAAGATTTTACAAGCAGGTTACTTCTGGCCAACAATGTTCAAAGATTGCATAATCATAGTCAGAAGTTTCCATGCTTGTTAGATCTTCGACCGCAAAACCAGAATACCACATGCACCTTTGCAGCCAAGTTGCTGTCAGGCCATTCGCCAAATGGGGCATAGATTTCATGACATGTAACCCCACCTCGGCCAGGGGGCATGGGTATATCATAGTCGCAGTTGACTATTTTACAAAATGGGCTGAGGCGATGCCTACATTAAACAATAGCGGTGAAACATCTGCTCTTTTCTTTTTCAATCATGTAGTCTCTAGATTCGATGTTCCACAAGCTATAGTCACAGATCATGGATCGCATTTCTGCAATCACATGATGGTTGAATTGGTTGCTAAAATAGGACTATCCCACGACAGTTCTACTCCGTATTATTGACAAGCTAATGGACAAGTTGAGGTGATCAACAAAGTCCTGAAGCGCATGCTGTAAAGGATGATTGGAGTCCATAAACGGAGTTGGCACCTAATCCTGTACTCGGCCTTATGGGCATACCAGACATCGGTAATAAATGCAACTGGATTTACACCCTTTCAGCTGGTGTATGGCCTGGAAGTGGTCTTACCAGTTCAGTGTGAAATTTCATCTCTCAAGCTCGTAGTCGACCTTCTCCCCGAAACTTCAGAGGAAGAGGCTCGTTTCTTGGAATTAATGCAACTATATGAAACCCATCATGACGCCGCCTTGGCTAGGAAGCTCATAAGAAATGAGTCAAGGTGCAATTTGACAAGAATGTCAAGCCCCGTGTCTTCTCAGAAGGTCACCTGGTCTTACTCTACGATCAGGAATCTAATAAATTGGGAGCAGGTAAGTTCCAGTCTTTGTGGATGGGTCCCTACATTGTTAAGTGCATATTAGCAAAAGGAGCATACGAGCTAGTAGATTATGATGGGATTCCATTGTCGCAACCCTGAAATGGGTTGTACCTTAAGCGTTACTATGCTTGACTAAGTGCAGTAATCTCTTCATATGCTTTTGTTACATTTTTGTTTTCATCAAGAGTGATCGTTTTGGTTAGGTAATCCACTTTTTCATTTGTTGCAGATGTCGAACCTATTGGAATCATTTGTTGGATACGCCAACGGAGCTAGTCGTAGTACACGGAACCTATCTTCTACAACTTGGGCCATTTTTGATCGAAGTGGCAAGTTAGGGAGTTTCAGAGGGGTATGTATTGGTCGGTCAACGAACAACATTGCTAAGTATAGTGCGTTGATAGAACTTCTCTTTGATGCCATCGCACATGGCATACGCCGACTTGTTGTCAGGCTAGAATCGCAACTTGTCATCCTACAACTTACTGGCATCTATTCTGTTCGGAATCCAGCTATCTATCGTATGTTCCTAAGGGTCAAAATTTTGGAAAGGCAGTTTGATTCTATTCAATATCAACACATTTCCAAAAAATTAAACACATTAACTGATTCATTAGAAAATTATGTGTTAGATAGACATTTGCAACATTTATAAAAGAAAAGCATTTCATCAACATTTGCATCAAGATCATATAACTTAACCAAAATAAAGCTCCAAAAATAAAAAATATATACAATTGTTTATAGTTTTTACAAAATGTTCTGTGTCCAAGACAAAATCGGTCACACGACCCAAAAACTCAAAAATGCAGGAAAGCACCCTAGACTAATGGTGCTGGTGATAACAAATCACCTCCTGTACGATCATACATAGGAGCCTAGTTCATCGACTTGGCATGCCAGTAGTATGGCGCTGTAATCTCAGAGGTAACTCGTCGGCCCTCACATCCGAAATACCAAGGGTGAGGCCCTCGATCTGATTCTTTAATACTGCAAGGATCTCGGCTACATCCATATCATGAAGGAAAACCCTCCCTACAGCCTCTCCTGCTGGAACGACAGCTGCTACCCTTAGGCGCACTATTGGTCACACTGGTCCAATATCTGCACGAATACATGGGTTTGATTAGTCTTGATAACATTTAAAAATCACAAGAACATTATAATAGCAATAAACAGAGATATGGTCAGAGATTTTTACCTATGACACCCCACTGATCGCCAGCCGACAGCACCAAATCTGGGTCACCCCGGAAATCCATCCCGGCATATGGATACTCAGCAAAAATCATCTGTTGATAGTTGAACCACTCGAAGAAGGAATCAAAGAATGAAATCTGCGATTGAGCAGCATGTCTGGTCATAAGGTCAACCCATCTCTGCATCCATGGCTCTGTCGTTGCTGGCAGTCTGAGTGAAATGTACTGTGGCTGCATTAATGGGATCTTCTCCAAGGCAAAAGCGGTTAGAATAGAATGATAAACAAAGTTCTTGGATCTTCCGTTCTTCACCTTAGTAAGCTGTTCTTTTATCACCAGAAGAACTGCATCACACCAGTGAAATACCTTTGGTTCAAGGCATTCCAAGGCATACTGCATATAGGACCTGTTGGCCAAGTGAAGAGCCGTGCTGCTAGCCAATCTAGCAAAGGTGAATAAGAAAGTCCTTAAGGACCGGTTAGTGACGTCTCTAATATTGATCTTGCCATCCCTGCTCAGTTGAGATCCATCTCTACAGTATCGGCGAATGTAATCCCTCATGGATTCACCCCCACGGGAAGAACCTGATAGTGAGAGAGGGGAACCACGCCTCGATAAACTGGTCAAAAAGTAGATATCCTCAACAATCAATGGGATGGATTTACCTCTAATCTGGAACACTTGGTTGGTAGGATCCCAAGCATTGAGAAGATATTGCAACAAGTTGATTTGTTGCCTCATGCTAGATATGTGGAAGAACTTGAGCAAGCCATAGTTCCACAATGCAGTTACCGTACCCGGATCATGTAAGGCAATCATATCCTCCTCTTCATGCTCACGTTCATGCCATGTAATGACCATCTTGCTCCAATGAATCTCTGAAAAACAAATAAGATAAGAATTAGGATCCTGATTTGGGCAAAAACAGGCAAAAATTCCATCAAAAATCAGTGCATAAACTTTCCTCCTTGTGCCCATCACACCCTAGCTGTGTACTTGGTGGGGTGCATACTGATTGGCCAATGGCCAGCTCAGTATGCATCACACCTTTCGTTGTGTACTAGGTGCGATGGGGAGAGAATGAAATATTCAAACCCCAGAGGCTCATAAAAGTAGGAAAACATGCTCAGAATCAGAAAAGGAAAGAATACAATTGAAGAGCTCAGGGTTAGCTCCTACTTAGTCCAGACGGCACCGAAAATTTTCCATAGAATCTCCCGGAATTAGCTGATGAAAAGCGAGGGGGAAAAACACCTGCAAAGCTCCAACAATCCCAAATTTGAATGAAATGGTAAAATGAGAGGTAAAAACTACTTTTATGTTACTGCTCACATAATTCAAGTAAGGTATTAGTTTTTTAACTCATTTTTCAAGCATGTGTGTACATTTCTAATTAGTTTGATGGAGCGATTGAACAGGTAGTACGACCGTCAAGAGAACATAGTGTTAATGGTGAATCAAACATCTTTGACTATTATCATGAGCAATGTTTCCGCAAAGTTCAAGCTCATAAAAAAATAAACCTAGTTATGAGCATATGTTCCCCCAGAGTTCAAGCTCATTAAAAAATGAACCCGCTTTCGGTAAATAATGCTTGTGATTGCATTGCTATCAACTTTTGAGCCTTGGTCATGTTCTTACCATCACCTCCACTTTTTAGCTGATCATCCACCTCCACTTGATTGTTTACCCTTTTGAGGAACAACTGCGATGAGTGATTCTGTTAGCCACCTTCTTTACACTGCCATGATTCAAAAGTTCCAAACCTTACCTAGAACCAGCTACTACCCGAAAATATCACTCGTTCCTCAAAGACGAGTCTCTTTTAAGCTCTTTTTAGACTCGTAAAATATAAAAATATTGTCGAGCAATTAGCCTCTCCAACTCGTTAAAGTGATGGGAAGTGCCATCCCTCCTCTAGATTTTAATATTTTTGGACCCGAGGGATCATTACACAAAAAGATCGAGCACTTGTCTTTTTCGGCTCGTTAAAGTGATCGGAAAAGTCATCCCTTTCGTATTATTTTATACTTTTTCGGACTTAAGGGATTATACTACAAAAAA
>APFE030359116.1:10866-48132 GCA_000404065.3 Pinus taeda
TGGCATGAGTACACTCGAGGAGGCTTATTCTGGTAAGAGGCCTGATATTTCCCATTTGAGGATTTTTGGTTCTCCTGTTTACATGCATGTGATGAAGGATGCCAGGAAGAAGCTGGAGTTGATCGCAGAGGTTGGGATATTTGTGGGGTACACTGATACGCCCCGAAATTATCATGTGTATTTGCCAGACAGTTGCAAGACTATTGTGCGACGGGATATCAAATTTCAGGAGGAGAAAGCAATGAAGTGTTCGCTTGAGAGGGAGCCACACTTGCATGCATATGAGGAGATATTAGTTCCTAAAGATGAGCTTCAGGTTGTGGATTAGCCACAAGATAAGTTCATGGAGTGGAAGAGACCACTCATGCAGCGCCAACCATCAGAGGGCGAAAGCGCACTACAGAAGCTGAGCGACTAGCTCAAGATGCAGAGAAGGTTGTAGGACCACCTACAACACAGCGCAGACAGAGACAGTCACCTAATCGGTACACTGGATACATGGCTCTTGTGAGCAAATGTGTCATGACTGAGCCATTCTCTTTCGAGGAAGATATGGAGGATCCCGCATGGGTAGATGCCATGGTGGAAGAGTATGATTCAATTGTCAGAAATAGTGCATGGGAGATTGTCCCAATACTGGGGGGGAAATCAGTGGTCAGTTCGAGATGGATCTACAAAGTGAAGCAGCGCAGTGATGGACTATCTGTTTCTCAGGGTAAGTATGCCCAGGAGATATTGGAGAAGTTCAACATGCATGGATACAAGCCTGTTGATACTCCTCTTCCTGGAGGTTGGAGGAAGGAGGATGCTACTTCAGCGGAGGTAGTGGATGCCACTGTTTATCAACAGTTGGTGGGGTTGCTTATGTATCTGGTCAATACACGACCTGATATATGCTATGCTGTTAACCAGCTTTCACAAGCTATGGTTAAGCCAACCAAGCTCTTTGGGAAGGTAGGCAAGCATGTATTGCGTTATCTTAGAGGCACATCGGGATATGGATTGTGGTACAGATAGTAGGATGAGGTGAAGCTACGTGGCTTCACAGATGCAGATTGGGCAGGGAGCCCAACTAACAGAAAGAGCACATCTGGAGGGATCTTCAGTATCAGGTCAACAACAATTTCTTGGTACAGCAGGAAGCAGAGATCCATGGCACTCAGTTCAACAGAGGCCGAGTATATGGTAGCAAGTTTGGCTGCATGCGAGGCTATATGGATGAGGAAGATCCTGGTCGAGTTGTTCAGGTCACACTTGGAGCCTACTGTGATTTATTGTGATAACCAGAGTTGCATTAAACTCTTAGCTAATCCATTATTTCATGATATATCCAAGCACATCGACATCAGGTACCATCATATCAGAGATTGTGTGCAGCGGAGAATCATGTTACTTTCATATATTCCCATGGAGGATTAGGATGCTGATATCTTGATGAAGGAACTCACCAGGAGCAAGTTTGAATACGAAAGAGGTAGGATAGGGGTTGCTGATAATCCATATCTTATTGAGAGGGAGTGTTGAAAATGCAACAATATGATGGAGCTTAGTGAAAAGAAGTTGACTTCACTAAGTGGGCCCACAGGCTATTTTTGGTGCAAAGTCTATTTTTAGACTATGTCTATTTTTAGACATATGGATCATGATCTATGATTTGCACGATGCTATTTATGGATGATTGGTCATGTTGGTAAAAATAGATGGAGCTATATTTTTAGACATATGGGTGGAGTCTATTTTTAGACTGCCAGTCTAAAAATAGAATAGTCGAATATTATTAGCTCTTAATAATATTTGGACCATAAACATTATCTTATCCTCTTGCAGCACTTCAGTTCAAGCTACGGATGTGGCACATGCAACTTCCAGAAGGAAATACACTTTTCTTATGGGTTAGTTGAGCTATTGCATGAAGGACTTCAGTTAGAACTCAAGTGATTGAGTTTGGTGGAGTTGATTGAGGAGTTGATGGAGTTGTGTTCAGTTTGACTTAGTTGAACTAGTTGTATTTAGTGTAACTGCCAAATACATTAGTGATGAGTGGTGTGAATTAATTATTAATTAATTCGCTAATTATTAACTCATAAATCAACCAAAGAATACATCAGTTAACTCAGTGCATGGACATTTTAGTGGAGACAAGTGTTAGAGGTGGGTGAAAGGGTGAGTCTACTATCAGTTCTAACTATAGCTGTGCATGAGATTTTCACAATCATTGATTGAGATTGCCAATGAGGATTGCACAATACATTCCAAGGGAATTCGAACTTGGATTAGATCAATTCTCAACAGGGATTGCGTAGTGGAGGCAGGCAAACAGCGGAGGAGATTTGAACCTGTGACTTGATTCAGATCTGAGCTAGTTTGTGTGTAGCAGGTGGAGATAGTACTGAGTACTTGTGAGGAGTATTGTACTATGTATTGTTACATGTTCTCTATCATCATAATATATAGATCGTTGAGGGGTTTTCATCTGTATGCTTTCCCCAATACATACTGTGTTGATATCTGTGATTGATGCTTCAATGTGCGCATTCGATTGTTTCTTTAATTCCACAAATTGATGATCAATGGTAGAGGAGGTTATGTATTATGCATGCATTCCACAAATAGTGTATAATTAGGATAATCTCTATGAATAAGTGTCATATTATTCAAAATTTCTAGAGGATTATATTCTGACAATGGGACATTGATCACAACCGTGGGCGCAAGAGTTCTCTTTCTATTAATGATAGTTCTAAGTCGGTTAGAAGTAATAGTTATTTGAATGAGCTTGTAAGTAATGAGCTGAAGAGAATTGAGTTATTCCACATTAGAGTTGTCATAAAACATATAAAGGTGGAAACTCTGTTTGATTCAGGTTCCAAAGAAAACTTAATCTCAGAGTCCTTAGTGAAAAATTTAGGCCTTGAAACTAAGCCTTATCTGAGTCCATACCCGCTTGATTGGGTAAGTGATAAAGCCAAATTGCAGATCACCAAGTAGTGTAGGGACATATTTGTTATTACTTCTAAATTATTTGATGAGGTAGAGTTAGATGTAGTTCGTTTGGACATCTATGGAATCATCTTAGGAAGCCCATATCTATATGACAGAAAGGTCTTTTTCTTTCAGCATGAAAACAAATACCACCTCAAAAACGATGGGGTAGAATATATAGTCAGATCTTGCTATACAAAAGTTAATGCTAACTTTGTAAGTGTGGGACATATTAAACGACTGGTTAGTTCCAGGAAAGGGTGGATGCACATGATAGTGAGAGCGAAAGAGGTTGATATGGCTAAGGCTTTCAAAGGCTATAATCTTGATGATAAGAAAGAATTATTTGAAATTGTTTCTAATTATGATGGATTGTTTCAGGAACCGATATGATTGCTCCCTAAATGGTAAATCTAACATGAGGTCCATTTACAATAGTATGCTCCTTTACCAAATGTTGGCATGTACAGGATGGCTTCTATCAAGATGGAGGAGATCAAGAAACATGTGTAGGAACTATTAAATCACGGAGCCATCAGACCTATTCCTTCTCCTTATGGATCACCGATCGTGTTGGTGCCCAAGAAATATGTCACATGGAGAATGTGCGTAGATTGTAGGGCACTGAACAAGATCACGATGAAGAATTGATACCCTCTCCCTTGCATTGATGAATTGTTAGATCAGTTGAAAAATGTTGTTTATTTTACAAAGCTGGATTTGAATAGTGGTTATCACTAGGTTAGAATTAGAGAGTTAGATGTTTGGAAGACTGCGTTTAAAACCAAATAGGGGTTTTTCAAATGGATTGTGATGCCATTCTGACTGTGCAATGCTCCTACCACGTGTATGAGGGTAATGAATAATTTATCTAGGCATTTTCTTGATCATTTTGTTCTTGTATATCTGGAAAATATTCTTGTGTATAGTAGGACATGCGATGAACATGTGTGTCATATAAAGAAAGTGCTTGATGTTCTGAGAAGTGAAAATTTGTATTTGAAATTGTCAAAGTGTGGGTTTCGTAAGACTTCTTTGATTTATTTAGGCCACATTTTCAGCAATGGACAATTGAAGATAGACCCCTCTAAAGTGGAGGCAATTATGAATTGGCCCAATCCCACGAATGTTATAGAGGTTTGAAGTCTTCTGGGCATGGTACAATATTGGATAAGGTTCATTGTGAACTTCTCCATTATCACAGCCCCCTTGTACGCCTTGACTAGTGCGAAGCGGGCCTTTCAGTAGGGAGGAAGCAATAGAAATCCTTTGACACACTAAAAGAGAAGATCATCACAGCACGAGTGCTAGCCTTGTAGAACTTCAACAACCCTTTGAAATTGAAACAAATGCCAGCGGGTATGCCATGGGCATTGTACTGATGCAACAATGAAAGTCTATGTGTTACCATTAAGAGACTTTATCCCAGGTTGTTGTGAATTATCCCACGTATGATAGGGAGTTGTACGCCTTGGTCCAGAGTCTAAAGAAGTTGAAATACTATCTAATCAGCAAGGATACCATCATCCATATAGATCATTAGACCTTGTAGTATCTTCAGTCACAGACCAAGCTTCAGCGAGCTTGTCACTTTAGATGGATGGGATTCCTCAAATAGTTTCATTTTGTGATAAGATAAAAGAAGGGTGTCAACAACAAAGTAGGAAATATGATTTCTTTCCCTCCTATTTTTGCATATGTAGTTTTTCAAAATGTTTCTTTATCGCTAGAAATTTATGCTAAACAATATGCTAATGATAGTGTTTTTAAAAGAAATCTACACAAAACTGACTCATGGATCGTAGGTGGACAATTATTACCTGCAGGGAAATCTATTGTACCACCTTGGAAAACTGTGCATACCTAGTGATGAAAGGGTTCATGTAATCAGAGAGGCTCATACCTCACTGGTGTCTGGTTATTTTGGAATTGAGAAAACTTTATGTCAGTCACAAAGGTTTTTCTTTTGGCCTCATATGAAAAACATTGTGACATGCTTTGTAAACGGTTGTTTGCTGTGTTATGTTTCAATACCCTCTGATCAAAAAATTGGGCTCTACACACAACTCCCTATTCTGAGTCGACCATGGGAAAGTGTGTCCATGGACTTTGTAGGAGGTTTTGTTGTGTCTAGGAAAGGTCATGACTATTTGTATGTCGTTTTGGATAGGTTTAGTAAAATGTGTATTTTAATGCCTTGTAAAAATCAGGTCACTGTTAAGAAGATTGCTTATCTTTCTTTTTAGCATGTTTGGGTCCATTTTGGGTTGCCCACATCTATTGTGTCAGATCAAGGCTCTTGCTTTCTTGGGGAGTTTTGGACCAGCTTGTGGAGAATGATGGACACCAAGATGAAAAGAACTATGACATATCATCCATACACTGATGGGAAGATAGAGGTTGTCAATCGTGCCATGGTACACTTGTTGCAAGGCTATTGTGGAAAACATCCCAAGTTGTGGGATAAAAAAATTCCTTATGTGAAACATGCATACAATCGAGTAGCACATTCATCTACAAAGAGCTCACATTTTTTATACATGTTTTGGCTATCTGCCTAGACATCCCTTGGACATGGTCTTTGGGAAAGAGGAGGATAGCAATGGATACATGATAGGGGAAAATCACGAAAGTTCATTCAGTGGATACAGGTGATTTATCATGTAGTGCAAACGCAGTTTGAGAAAATTGAAGCTTGGTATAAAGCTCGACATGATAAGCACTGAGTTGACCATCAATTTCAAGTTGGGGACAACGTATGGCTCCATATCAGCAAGGATAGAATAAAGGTAGAAAGGAAGAATTTGAGACCCATCCGATATGGTCTCTTCACCATATTGGCAATGATTAGAGAAAATGCTTTTCATCTTGAATTTCCTACTTATATGCAGATGTACTTATTGGTGAATGTAGAAAACCTGAAGCTTTATGAACCTCCATTGATTATGGATACCAAAGAGGTTGCACAGATTCCTATAGTGGATGATTTTGCACTAGATTATCAAGATAAGTTGCCCAAAGATATCATAGTTGATTGAAAAACTAGAACTTCATGATAGGGAGATGTGGAGTATATCCATGTTGGCTTCAAAGGAATGCCTCCAAGCAAAGCTCAATGGATGGAGAAGGAAAAAATGGGATAAATTTTTGCACTTGCCAATTGATTGAAAACTCTTTTGGTGGTCCAAAAGCTCTTAGTGGGGAGGATTGATCAAGGAGGATCCTGGAGGATTGATCCAAGTGGATCTTCAGGAAAGTACGAGTGGCATGTCAATAGGCTCAAAAATCAAATTGGAAGAATCTAGATAAACTTAGCATCGGATTGAAGTGATCGTCATCCTAACTCCAATGATGTGAACGTCACTCAAATATGAATCCAGATGAAGAAGTTAGGGCAAGTCAAAGTTCAGGTTTGACTTGTTCAGGTGGCAAGAGAATATAACGTGGCAAAAGTTCTAGTGAATGGGGAGGCACCAAGTGGCAGGCTTCCATTAGCTCCCGCATATCGGGAAAAACAAATGTTGCAGGTCAAGAATTGGCTCCCAGCCGATTTGCGATTTGCGATAGCGCATATTGCAAATCAGGGGTGGATGAGTGTTGAAGAATTGGCCTCAACACAAACAGATTGTGATGCGATCGTAATCACATAAATGGGAAGGTGTTTGCGATGCGATCGCAATCACATAAATGGGAAGGTGTTTGCGATACAGTTTCAGCTGTGAGTGCCGATTGTGATTTACAATTAGGCGCCAGGTGTGATATTTCTATATGTTACATTGCATATTCCCAGTAGGTCCGCGATTACTACAGTGTATGGGTCAATGTGCCAATGGTTCAAAGCATTGATTTTGATGTGCGATGGGGACTGTCGAATGTGATATATTATATATTGTGTTCTATAAACTTGTCGAGTCCATGGTTATCACATAGTGCCTATGTCTTGGCTTGGACTATCTGCCGATAAGTTGGAAAAACTGATAAACATGTTGTTGAGCCTCATGCGCAATTGAAGTGGGTTTTCCTTATTGGAACGGGGCTTCAATATTACAATAAGGTTGTTTCCATGTGTCCTTTTGGCCCGATTCTTCCTTCTAACTTGGGTTCTTAAGTTAAAATTTCCCAGGGTTTGAGGGTTTGGCACCATGCTATATATATGACTATTTGTGTTGGAGCAACAGGAGGAGAGGGAGTCAACAAAATAGTTCAGAAGCACATGCACACAGTAGACCCTGACCCTGGCAGCTAGCAGACCTCGCCTTGAGCAACAGGGAGGTTTTGAGAGGTTGCCAAAGGCCCGATTATCCAAATTGGGAGTTTGGATAGGTGTCTTTACACTATTTTTTGCCGGGAGTTCAGTGGTATTATCTATTTCTCAAGCCGGGCTCTCCATTCTCTATCCATATTTCATCTTTGAGGTATAAGGGTTGTAATTGCTTGTTTCTTGTACTTTTATCTCTTTTATGCCACTAATTGAATGAAGAACTCCCCACTATTCAGCAGGGCCTAAAGATGTAGTCCAAATTCGACAAATGCCGTAATCAAATCATTGTGTCATGTTTTTTGTGTTCTTCTGATTATTTACGCATTATTTATGTGCTTTTAAGTTGCATGGTTAATTAAATCTGTTTTATCTAATTCTGATGCATATATAAGTAAAAGACCTTGGATAAAAAAAGGGGAAGCAAAATGTTGTTGCAGATGCACTTTCAAGAAAGAATGAGGATGTGGAATCATTGCTTTGTGCCATTTTTATTATCCAAGCTTATTGGATAACGAAAGCAAGGGATGACTAGAAGAATTATGAAGATGTTTGGGCACTCATTCAAAATTTTTAGAAAGATCGTAGTACATCTAATAATTTAGATTGAAAAATGATTCATTTTGGTACAAATATCACTTATATCTTTGTAAGAATTCCCAAATCAAGAAGAATATTATTTTGGAATTGCACATATCCCCCTTAGGAGGGAACTCAATATCTTTTAAAACTTACCACAAGGTAAAGAAGGATTTTTTTTGGGATAGTCTTAAATCTGATATTCAAAATTTTGTGGAAGAATGTTTGGTTTGCCAACAAAGTAAAGTTGAGACAATTAGGACCCTAAGACTGTTACAACCTTTAGCCATTACAAGTCAGCATTGGAAGGATGTCTCAAAGTATTTTATCACAGGTTTACCTAAGTCTAAAGGAAAGAGTGTCGTCATGGTGGTAGTTGATAGAATTACCAAGTATGCACAATTTTCTCTGTTATTTCATCCTTTTAAATTCAGTGCAATTTCTACTACATTTATGGAAACAATTCAAAACCTACATGGAAACCCAAATATTATTCTAAGTGACATAGATCCCATTTTCACTGGAAAGTTTTGGAAAGAATTATTTTCTTGTCTTCATACTCAACTAGCTCATAGCCCATCTTATCATCCTCAATATGACGGGAAAACTGAGATATTGAACAAATATTTTCACGGATGTCTTTGTTTCTTTTTGTTGGATAAACAAACACAATCAGTCAAGTGGTTACCTCTAGCTGGATGGTGGTATAACACTTCCTTCCATAATGCAATGAAAATGGCCCCATTTATGTCACTTTATGGATATCATCCACCATCCATCATGTTAGTGTCAGTCTTTTCAACCTTCCTCCAGTGATCAGACATGCTCTTACAAAGTGGTCTTAGAGTGTTAAAGTCAAATTTTGTCATTTCAGTGAGATTTCAAGTCAAATTTGGTCACTAGATATTAGGTGTAGGGTTTGTTTTCTCTCCTTCCAAAGTTTTCCAAATGTCAGTCCATGTCACCATTCAGCTGAGTGTACCATCATTTAAAGAGTTTTCATCATCATTTCAGGTTCCCATGGGTCATTTTACACCTTGTTCGTGTTTCAGTTGTGCTTGGGTAAGACTCATTTCCCTCTCCTAGGGTTTTGAACACAATTTCTCTTGTATGGTCAAATCATCAATAGAGCTTTCATCCTGATGCTCATACACCTTCCTCTATCCTTAATGTACCTTATTAAACACTTCCCATCACTGAGATCCCCTGAATTCCTCATTTTCCCACAAACCCTAGTTTCTTGCTATAATTTGACAATTTTCTAGGCTAGGCCTGTTTTTTGCCATTTTGGACCGCTTCCCCTCACTCAATATTTGAAATTACACCTTCCCCTATTTCCTAATATCCCTCCCTACTTTTTGAAATTTCCTCAAGAATTTAGAAGCTCCTTATCCCCTTCATTTCCCTTCATTTCGACAAATCCCTTATTCCACACATTGGGGTAGCTTTTACTCAAATGATGTTTCGGAGAAATAGAAGATGAATTTGAAAAAAGTGAGAGATTTTTTTGTCTACAATAGGCCAAGGAAGAAAAACCTCCTTCAAGTTTTACACAGGTATCATGGTTTTAGAGAAATATCAAAAATAAAGTTTCCTTAAGAGGGTTGCTGCACTTCTGGAGTGGCCTTGGGAAACTCAAGATTTCTCCGAGCTTGTTTGTCCAAATGACTTGCTTGATGAGTGAAATGATATCTAGACATAGAGATGTTTCCAATGATCTATACTGAGCTCAATTTGGGAATGAGAAAGACCTTCAAAAGTTGACTGCAATAACACTCTGCAGTTAGGCATCCTCATTTTGCACATTTTGACCAGTCTTGGGAGTTTTGACTTTTGATAGGGAAAATGACCTCCAAATTGGAAAATTCAAGATTTTCTCGAAAGTAGACTCAGTCAAATTTCCAACAAGTTATCCCACACCCAATTTGGAAACTGGGAAAACCTCCAAAATTGGTCTTCAAAAAGGAACTACGCACTTGGGAGGTGCTACGCACCTAGCAAGGTTTTCCTTTGTTAATTTGCACTGGTGCTACGCACCTAGCAGGCACTACACACTTGGCAGCCAAGCCCCAAAATACTCCAAAGTCACTCAATTTTCTTCAAATCTCCCAAGTTACCTCTTGGAAAGTAAGTAAATCAATCCTTCTTGTTGAAAATGGTTTTGCATCAATCTTTGGTAACTCTTTTACTCATGAATTCAAACCCTAGTTTATACTAAACTATCTCATAACTTTTAAAGTTCCCTCATCCATTTGTTGTTTCCTAAACCCGATTCCCTTATATAAAGTCCCCAAACATCATTCCATCATATATTCCCCCTAAATCCCACTTTCACATACAAATTTCCCAAACCGTACACACTCTCCCTAAAACCCTACGCACTTTATCCTACTCACTCCCTAAACCCTACTGACATCCCTAAACCCTATTCACACATACATTTCCAAACTCCCTCCCCCATAAAATCTACCCATTCCACTCCTCCATCCTATTCCATACTATTATCCACAAACCATTCATATATAATCACATTTTTCAAAACCAAGGGAAAACAATGGAAAGAGACAGTGAGTATGAGTTTGAGGAGGACACCCTCAGTGATAGTTCCATGGAGAGACATAAGTAGCAAAGAAAAGGCAATGAGAATATGAATGAGGATGATATAAATGATGAGCAAGAAAGAGAACAAATAGTTGGAGGATAAGCAAAGCCTAATGGAGCTTGAAATGTTGAAACTGAAGAGGCAAAATGACAAAGAGGACCATGTCACTGTGACGTCCATTGAGCAAGAGATTGAACATGACCAGGAAACTTTGCTTGAGAGGGTCAGCATGCATCTTGAGGGACTGATAAAAAAATGCCAACAGGGATAATAGAATGCTCTAGCACATGTCATATCATTATATGACTAGAAAACAAAATTTGCAATATAAGAAGGAGAAAGCTTAAGGCAAGGTTGAGGAAGGCCTTGAGGAGCAAAAAAGAGCAAGATAAGCTCAAAATCTTGGGTGAAGCTTCATTGTCCCAACATAGCACCTGACATAGATCACGCATGCCAAATTTCAAGAAATTTGGTGAATTTTTGACATTTTTGAATTTTTCAGGGAAAAAACAGGTTTTTCCGGCAAGTGCGTAGTGCCACCGGCGCTCACTTCTGATAGGGACCTCCATTTGAATAAAAATTGGAACTTTTTAATTCCTTATGAAAATTTATGCATGCTCAGAAATTACTAGGAAACTTTGACAAGTTTTGGACCTCCAAAAGGGCCAAAAACACCCAAAAATGCCCTTTCTGCCACTTTTTTGCCACACAGGAAGCAGTCTTGGGAGATTGCAATTTTGGAGGGGCAAATGGACTCCACATCAAAAAATTCAAGTTGTTCCAAATGGTAGACTCATAGGGCTTTCCAACGATCTATCCTGCACCTGATTTGGACCTCGGGAATCCCTCCAAAAGCAGCTTGGCAAAAGTGTTGCACACAGAAAAATGGTGCTACGCACAAGATGAAAAAGTGCCAATTTTGCTCAAAAACTCTGTTTTTTGCCTAGTTTTCTTCTAGTTTGAATTTTTCTCTTTTATGGTCAAATTTATGATGTGACATAATTTAAATTGATTTACTATGATGTAAAAATGATAGAAATGACTTAAGGAGGTATATACATCAGCTTTAGGTGGTTTTGAACTGAATGAATCAATTTCCATGGTTTTAGAGGCAAGCTGTTCCACTACCTATTTTTTCAGTTCCTAGTTTAGATCTTGTTGAAACAGCTCCTTAACTCATGGATTCAACCCCCGATGGCTATCATAGGTGGTTTGATGCCTATATCTTGTACTTTTTTAGTCATTTGTCAAGGTTGGACTCTTATGGATGCATTGAGCTACTTTGTACATCACTTTTGCAGTTTGGCAAGGAAATAAACTAGGGTTTTGCAACATTTTGTGGGATTCTTTTGGTAATGTTAATTAGCATTGTTTTCTTCTCTGTAATTTAGTTGATCTTATGTTTATGTGTTCCATCATTACTCTTATTCTGCATAGCTAAATGAATCAAGCGTAAAAGGTAGAATCCATTAGTATTTCAGTGCTCCCCCTTAGGGTTTATTTAGTTTTACATGTTTTCTACTATCTGAAGAGGACTCATGACATTTGCATGCCCTCTCCAACTCCTCAGCAGTATTTAGACTCACCATTACACTCATTTAGAAGTGCTAAAACACTTTCTTACCTTGCCCCACAGAAACCTCTGCAAATTTGTGTTCATTTCCTGGACCCAAAGCTGCCTTCCCCATTTGATCCAGCAACCAACTATTAAATTCAATCAAATTCCTCTAAGAAAGAATACCTAGCCTAAAATTAGTATTCAATTCAATCATGTCAAGCCCTAATTACCAATATCCTAATTGAGATTGACAAGGAGAGAGCCCTCTCCCGACTTGGTAGGGCTAGCTACCAGGTAAAGCGTGGTTTGATGTTACCCTAGACCTGCCTTTCTCAGCCTAAGGTAGATTTAGGCTTAACATAGGGCGACTCCATTGGGGAAGAAAAATTTGTTTGTTCATTAATGTTCTTTGCTTTATAAACTGCAAATAGACCCTGAAGTTAGCAAGGTAGCCTTCGAACTGCTCTTGCTTTGTGAGTGCATAAGTAGATGAATGTTGCTTCAGTCAATCTTCGGTTTAGTTATGAACTGAACATCTGACTTGGAAATTGACCTAGTACATGTATCAAGTTAGATATAATTGTTGATGGCAGACAATGATCAAACACTGGAAAGGTTGAAATCATTCACCTGGTGACTCTAAATAGTTTCGACATCAGATCCAAGGACTCCACTAGAGGATGAACCTGACCAGCAGAAACATGAAAGGACAATATGGAAACATCAGGTATTCAACTTGGCATTTCATCCAAGACATTTTTTTCTTTGTTTTAAATTATTTCTTCTCTTTTCCAGAAAAGTTCAATAAGGCTTTGCAAAGTATATTATGTTTGAGAAAAGATCCCAAGCCTGTAGTTAATTCCTTCCCTTTGAAGATTGTGAATACCAAAGATTTGCATGCCTTTGAGCTTGATCAAGACCTTTCTTCTAAATTTTTTGATGACCATCTTCAAACTGATGAGCCTAAAGAGACCAAGACTAATTTTACACCTTCTGTACATATTCCTATACCTTGTAAAATTCCAGATCGATACAAGCCTCTGATTTTACCTCCTATATCCCATGCTTTCCCTAAAAATCATAACCTATATCTACCAAGATTTGATGGTGAACGCGACAACATCACTGCTAAGAGACATGTACTCAATTTTGAGTCTTTTCTTGATATTTTTGAAGTTGATGAAGAGGATGTCAGTATTAGGCTTTTTGCTCTTTCTTTGCAAGGCAAAGTCAAGAGTTGGTCCAAAACCCTGCCTCATGCGAGCATCTCAGATTTCCAACAGTCCGTCAAAGTCTTCCTCGACAAGTGGGTAGTCAGACAAAACCCTTTCTTGATTATAGAAGAGTATAAACAGTTGAAAAGATGGCCAGGGGAGATAGTACAACAATTTTATGCCAGATTTAACCAAGTCTATTTTTCGATGCTGGTTAATATAAGACCTCTTCCTAGATCTGCTCTCTTGCACTACCCGGGCACCTTTGATCCAGAAATGGAGTTTCAGCTGAGAGAAAGGAATATTGCAACACTTCAAAATATGCAAAATAGTGCAGTAGATGTGGAGGCTAATTTGCTGATCAGAAGGGCAAAGTTGAAGGAAGAAGAGATGAAAAACATATATGCAGAAGAATTGGCATCGTTAGAGGTAAAGCTCGACATTTTGGTAAGTGTAATGGAAGAGATGACACAAAAGATCACCACAAGGAATGAGTATGATGTTCAAGACCATGGCTCATTGATTGAAGAAGAACAAGAGGCTGATCCAAAACATTCTGTTTCTTGCCTTTGTTGTCATAGATATGATAATGATTGTTTTATAGATCATCTTGTAGAAGAGAGATCTGTTGATATGACATGTACGCCTGATGATGTTTTTTACACTGATGATTTGCCTCGGTTTGATCAGTATGGTGATGATTATGTTCTCCAAGCAAAAGCTAATCTTGTAGACAAATCAATAGTTGGTTTGTGGAAGGAGGAAGCTCACTTCCAACAGCTTGAATATAATGATTAGTCATTACATATCAGCTATGGAAATGAGGCAGAAAGCGTAGAAAAATTTGAAGTAAGTGAAGGATATTTGCCTTTTTTTTTGCTTCATTTCAGTTCATTAGAGAAAAATTTCATGCAATCAGAAAACAACTGTCGATAAGTTTCGATCTTGACCATCTTAAGGGCAGAGAAATCATTATTCAAGATTTTACACATCCAGAGTTGTAGTCTCTGAATGCCATTGATTTTCAAGTTGCAAATGAAGACTTGGAAGCTAGACCATATGATCAAATGATGCAAGATGATTCCATACCATTTTGTTTTGAATCATTTCAGTTTTTGAAGGGAAAATTGCATAGTATATCTTCAAATGAGCATCCTATAGAAAATCATGCAATCTCATTAGAACTAATAGATAATGGGTTGCAATAGTCTTTTCAGGTTTTTCATGACAATAGCTGATGTGTTGGATGATGTCTGCAGTTAAAGTCCTTCTCTACTAGCTAACTGTGAACTTGAAACAAGTATTGATACAAATTTGATCTGGCAGCCAGTTTCTTTGTCATTTTCAGTAGGAGTCTCCTCACAAAGCTCAAATGAAAGTTTGTATTCATGGTACGAGGAGAAGAAAAGTAATCCATTGGATGAGCTAAGTCCCAGTGTGCATGAATTTCAAGATCCTTATGTAGTGTTTTTCGAGTCAGATAGGGAATCCATATCATTCAATGGATCTGTTTACAAGTTTTCATGGAAGTTACCTTTCAGTAGTTCTTTCTTGTTGTTCATAAGCAAGCACTTGTGGAGAATGCAAACAGCAACCAGAATGCTTACTTGGTTGCATTGGTTATTTCATTTCACTTGGTCACATGATGAATGGAACAGCTAGAGTAGGTTTTATTGAATAAGCTCCATTTTGAGCATATTTTCCAGTTTGTCGATTGTGTTTAAGTATCAAGTCAGTTTTTAGTTGAATGAGAGTCAGTTTGTGTCGTGAAGTCATTAGTTTTGTGTCATGCATTTCAGTGTGAGTTGTTGATTCCATGTCACCATTCAACTAAGTGTACCATCATTTAAAGAGTTGTCATAATCATTTCAGGTTCCCACGGGTCATTTTACACCTTGTTCGTGTTTCAGTTGTGCTTGGGTAAGAGTCATTTCCCTCTCCTAGGGTTTTGAAGGTAACTTCTCTTATATGGTAAAATCATCAATAAAGCGTGCATCCTAATGCTCATACACCTTCCCATATCCTTAATGTACCTTACTAAACAGTTCCCATCATTGAGATCTCCCAAATTCCTCATTTTCCCACAAACCCTAGTTTCTTGCTACAATTTGACAATTTTTTAGGTTAGGCCTATGTTTTGCCCTTTTGGACCCCTTCCCCTCACTAAATATTTGAGATTCTACTTTCCCCTATTTTCTAACATCCCTCCCTACTTCCAAAAATTTCCTCAAGAATTTAGAATCCCCTTATCCCCTTCATTTCCCTTAATTTTGACAAATCCACTATTCCATAGATCGAGGTAGGTTTTACTCAAATGATGTTTCTGAGAAATAGAAGATGAATTTGACAAATGTGAGAGAGTTTTTTTTCTAAAATAGGCCAAGGAAGAAAAACCTCCTTCACTTTTTACACAGGTATCAGTTTCTTAGAGAAATGTCAAAAATAAAGTTGCCTCAGGAGGGTTGCTGCACTTCTGGAGTGCCCTGGGGAAAATCAAGATTTCTCCTAGCTAGGTTGGCCAAATGACTTGCTTAATGAGTTAAATGATATCTAAATGGAGAGGGATTTCCAATGCACTATCCTGAACTCAATTTGGAGTTGAGGAAGACCTCCAAAAGTTGACTGCAATAGCACTCTACATTTAGGCAGCCTCATTTTGTACATTTTGGCCAGTCTTGGGAGATTTGACTTTTGACAGGGAAATGACCTCCAAATTGGAAAATTCAAGATGTTCTTGGAAAATTGACTCAATAATATTTGCAAAAAACTATCCTGTGCCCAATTTGGACACTGAGAAGGCCTCCAAAACTTGTCTGAAAAAAGGCGCTATGCACCTGGGAGGCGCTACGCACCTGGCAAGGTTTTCCTTTGTTAATCTGCAGTGGCGCTGTGCCCCTAGCAGGTGCTACGCACCTGGCAGCCAAGCCACAAAATGCTCCAAAATCACTAAATTTGCTTCAAATCTCTCAAGTTACCTCTTGGCAAGTAAGTAAATCAATCCTTCTTGTTGAAAAGGGTTTTGCATCAATCTTTGGTGACTCTTTTACTCATGAAGTCAAATCCTAGTTTTCACGAAACTGTCTCATAACTCTTAAAGTTCCCTCATCCATTTGCTGTTCTGTAAACCCCATTCCCTTATATAAATTTCCCAAACATAATTGCCTCATATATTCCCCCTAAATCCCACTTTCACATACAAATTTCCCAAACCCTACACACTCTCCCTAAAACCCTACACACTTTATCCTACTCACTCCCTAAACCCTACTGACATCCCTAAACCTTGTCCACACATACATTTCCACACTCCCTCCCCCATACAATCTACCCATTCCATTCCTCCATCCTATTCCATACTATTATCCACAAACCATTCATATATAATCACATTTTTCAAAACCAAGGGAAAACAATGGAAAGAGACAGTGAGTATGAGTTTGAGGAGGACACCCTTAGTGATAGTTCCAAGGAGAGACATAAGAAGAAAAGCAAAGGCAATGATAAAATGAATGAGGATGACATAGATGATGAACAATAAATAGAACAAACAGTTGGAGGATAAGCAAAGCCTAATGGAGCTTGAAATGTTGAAACTGAAGAGGCAAAATGGCAAAGAGGACCATGTCACTTTGACTTCCATTGAGCAAGAGATTGAACATGACCAGGAAACTTGGCTTGAGAGGATCAACATGCATCTTAAGGGACTGATCAACAAGGACAATAACGACAATAGAATGCTTTGGCACATGTCATATCATTATATCACTCGAAAACAAAATTTGCAATATATGAAGGAGAAAGATTAAGGGAATGTTGAGGAAGGTCTTGAGGAGCAAAAAAGAGCAAGATAAGCCCAAAATATTGGCTGAAGCTTCATTGGCCCAGCATAGCACCTAAAATATATCACTTATGCCAAATTTCAAGAAATTTGGTGAATTTGTTTACATTTTTGAATTTTTCAGGGAAAAAACAGGTTTTTCTAGCAGGTGCGTAGCGCTATCGGCACTCGCTTTTGATAGGGACCTCCATTTGAATAAAAATTGGAATTTTTGGATTTATTATCAAAACTTATGCATGTTCAGAAATTACTAGGAAATTTTGACAAGTTTTGGACCTCCAAAAGTGCTAAAAATACCCAAACAATGCCCTCTTTGCCACCTTTTGGCCACACAGGGAGCAGTCTTGGGAGATTACAATGTTGGAGGGGAAAATAGACTCAAAATCAAAAAATTCAAGTTGTTCCAGAA
Source organism: Pinus taeda (assembly GCA_000404065.3). Lineage (NCBI taxonomy): Eukaryota > Viridiplantae > Streptophyta > Pinopsida > Pinales > Pinaceae > Pinus > Pinus taeda. The sequence goes on from APFE030359116.1 coordinate 28,307, forward strand.
AGTAGACTCGCAAGGCTTTCCAACGAGCTATTTTTCACCTGATTTGGACCTCGGGAAGCCCTCCAAAATCAGCGTGGAAAAAGCACTACGCACAGAAAAAATGGCACTACACACAAGATGAAAAAGAGCCAATTTTGCTCAAAAACTTTGTTTTTCACCTAGTTTTCTTCTAGTTTGACTTTTTCTCTCTTATGGTAAAATTCATGATGCGACATAATGTGAATTGATGTAATACAATGTAAAAATGATAAAAATGACTTAAGGAGGTAGATACATCAGTTTTAGGTGGTTTTGAACTAAATGAATCAGTGTCCATGGTTTTAGAGGCAAGCTCTTCCACTACCTATTTTTCAGTTCCTAGTTTAGATCTTGTTGAAACAACTCCTTAACTCACGGATTAGACCCTTGATGGCTAGCATAGGTGGTTTTATGCCTATATCTTGTACTTTTTTAGTCATTTTTCAAGGTTGGACTCTTGTGGATGCATTGAGCTACTTTGTACATTAATTCTGCAATTTGGCAAGGAAATAAACGAGAGCTTTGTAGCATTTTGTGGGATTCTTGTGGTAATGTGAATTAGCATTGTTTAATTCTCTGTAATTTAGTTGATCTTATGTTTATGTGTGCCATCATCTTTCTTATTCTGCATAACTAAATGAATCAAGTGTAAAAGGTATAATCCATTGGTATTCCAGTGCTCTGCCTTAGGGTTTATTTAGTTTTATATATTTTCTACTATCTGAAGAGGACTAATGACATTTTCATGCCCTCTCCAAATCCTCGCTAGTATTTAGACTCACCATTACACTCATTTCAAAGTGCTAAAACACTTGCCTACCTTGCCCCACAGAAACCTTTGCAAATCTGTGTTCATTTCCTAGACCCAGAGCTACCTTCCCCATCTGATCTAGCAACCAACTATTAAAATCAATAAAATTCCTTTGAGAAAGCATTCCTAGCCTAAAATTAGTATTCTATTCAGTCATATCAAGCCCTAATTACCAATATCCTAATTGAGATTAACAAGGAGAGAGCCCTCTCTCGACCTGGTAGGGCTAGCTACCAGGTTAAGCATGGTTTGATGTTACCCTAGACCTGCCTTTCTCAGCCTAAGGTAGATTTAGGCCTAACATAGTGGCGACTGCACTAGGGAAGAAAAATTTGGTTGTTAATTAATTTTCTTTGCTTTATAAACTACAGACAGAGCCTGAAGTTAGCCAGGTAGCCTTCAAACTGCTCTTGCTTTGCGAGTGCATAAGTAGATGAATTCTGCTTCAGTCAATCTCCAGTTTAGTTTATGAATTGAACATCTGACTTGCAAATTGCCCCAGTACATGTATCAAGTTAGATATTATTGTTGATGGTGGAAAAGGATCAGACACTGGAAAGGCTAAAATAATTCACCTGGTGACTCTAAATCAGTTTCAACATCAGATCCAAGAACTCCACTGGAGGATGAACCTAACTAGCAGAAACTTGAAAGGATAATATGGAAACATCAGTGATTCAACTTGGCATTTCATCCAAGACATTTTGTTATTTGTTTTAAATTATTTCTTCTCTTTTCCCAAGAATTTCAAGAAGGCTTTGCAAAGTATATTGTGTTTGAGAAAAGATCCCAGGCCTGTAGTTAATTCCTTCCTTTTGAAGATTGTGAATACCAAAGATTTGCATGCCTTTGAGCTTGATGAAGACCTTTCTTCTGAATTTTGTGATGACCATCTTCAAACTGATGAGCCTAAAGAGACCAAGGCTAATTTTACACCTTCTATACATATTTCTATACCTTGTAAAATTCCAGATCGATACAAGCCTCTAATTTTACCTCCTATATCCCATGCTTTCCCTAAAAATCATGACCTATATCTTCCAAGATTTGATGGTGAACGCGACAACATCACTGCTAAGAGACATGTATTGAATTTTGAGTCATTTTTCGATGTTTTTTAATTTGATAAAGAGGATGTCAGTATTAGGCTTTTTACTCTTTCTTTGCAAAGCAAAGTAAAGAGTTGGTTCAAAACCCTGCCTGATGCGAGCATCTCAGATTTCCAGCAGTTCGTCAAAGTTTTCCTCGATAAGTGGGTGGTCAGACAAACCCTTTCTTGATTATAGAAGAGTATAAATAGTTGAAAAGATAGCCAGGGAGACAACACAATAGTTTTCTGCCAGATTTAACCAAGTCTATTTTTTGATCCCGGTTAATATAATACCTCCTCCTGGATCTGCGCTCTTGTACTACCCAAGTGCCTTTGATCTGGAAATGGAGTTTCAGCTGAGCGAAAGGAATCTTGAAACACTTGAAGAGATGGAAAACAGTGCAGTAGATGTGGAGGCTAATTTGTTGATTAGAAGGGCAAAGTTGAAGGAAGAAGAGATGAAAAACATAGATCCAGAGGAATTTACATCGTTAGAGGTAAAGCTTGACATTTTGATAAGTGCAGTGGAAGAGATGATGCAAAAGATCACCACAAGGAATGAGTATGATGTTCAAGACCGTGGCTCATTGATTGAAGAAGAACAAGAGGTTGATCCAAAACATTTTGTTTCTTATCTTGGTTGTCATAGATCTAATAATGATTGGTTTATAGATCATCTTGCAGAAGAGAGATCTATTGATATGACATGCAAGCTTGATGATGTGTTTTATACTAATGATTTGCCTCGGTTTGATCAATATGATGATAATTATGTTCTCCAAATAGAAGCTAATATTGTAGACAAATCAACAGCTAGTTTGTGGAAGGAGGAAGCTCACTTTTAGCAACTTGAATACAGTAATCAGTCATTACATATCAGCTATGGAAAGGAGGCAGAAAGTGTAGAAAACTTTGAAGTAAGTGAAGGATCTTTGACTTTTTGTTTTGCTTCATTTCAGTTCATTAGAGACAACTTTCATGCAACCAGAAAACAACCGCCGATAAGTTTCGATCTTTACCATCTTAAGGGTAGTGAAATCCTTGTTCAAGACTTTTCATATCCAGAGTTGCAGTCTCCGAATGCCATTGATTGTCAAGTTGCAAATGAAGACTTGGAAGCTGGACCGTATGATCAAATGATGCAAGATGATTCTGTACCATTTTGTTTTGAATCATTTCAGTTTTTGAAGGGAAAATCACATAGTATATCTTCAAATGAGCAGCCTGTAGAAAATCATGCAATCTCATTAGAACCAATAGAAAATGGGTTGCAATAGTCTTTTCAGGTTTTTCACAATCCAATAGTTGATGTGTTGGATGATGTCTGCAGTCAAAGTCCTTCTCCACTAGCTAACTGTGAGCTTGAAGCAAGTATTGATAAAAATTTGATCCGACAGCTGGTTTCTTTGTCATTTTCAGCAGGAATCTCGTCATAGAGCTCAAATGAAAGTTTGTATTCATGGTACAAGGAGAAGAAAAGTAATCCATTGGATGAGCTAAGTCCCAGTGCACATGAATTTCAAGATCCTTATGCAATGTTTTTGGAGTCAGATAGGGAATCCATATCATTCAATGGATCTATTTACAAGTTTTCATGGGAGTTGCCTTTTAGTAGTTCTTTCTTGTTGTTCATAAGCAAGCACTTGTGGAGAATGCAAACAGCAACCAGAATGCTTACTTGGTTGCATTTGTTGTTTCATTTCACTTGGTCACGTGATGAATGGAACAGCTAGAGTAGGTTTATTGAATAAGCTCCATTTTGACCATATTTTCTAGTTTGTCAGTTGTGTTTAAGTATCGAGTCAGTTTTTAGTTGAGTGAGAGTCAGTTTGTGTCATCAAGTCGTTAGTTTTGAGTCATGCATTTTAGTGTAAGTTGTTGATTCCATATTGCCCAACGGATAAGGCATTGGTATGCTCTCCCAAAGCTTTGCGGTTCTTGGCACCTCCAAGGAGCTACCTTCCCCATTGGAGCCAATGTTAGTGTCAGTTTTTGTAGCCTTCCTCCAGTGATAAAAAATGCTCTTACAAAGTGGTCAGAGTGTTAAAGTCAAATTTTGTCATTTTAGTGAGTTTTCAAGTAAAATTTGGTAACTAGGTATTAGGTCTAGGGTTTGTCTTCTCTCCTTCGAAAGTTTTCCAAATTTTGGTCCATGTCACCATTCAGCTGAGTGTACCATCATTTAAAGAGTTTTCATCATCATTTCAGGTTCCCACGGGTCATTTTACACCTTTGTAAGATTCATTTCCCTCTCCTAGGGTTTTGAAGGTAATTTCTCTTGTATGGTCAAATCATCAATAGATCTTGCATCTTGATGCTCATACACCTTCCCCTATCCTTAATGTACCTTATTAAACACTTCCCATCACCAAGATCCCCCCAAATTCCTCATTTTCCCACAAACCCTAGTTTCTTGCTACAATTTGACAATTTTCTAGGCTAGGCCTGTATTTTGCCCTTTGGGACCACTTCCCTTCACTCAAGCTTTGAAATTACACTTTCCCCTGTTTGCTAACATCCCTCCCTACTTCCCAAAATTTCCTCAAGAATTTAGAAGCCCCTTATCCCCTTCATTTCCCTTCATTTCGAGAAATCCCCTATTCCACTCAGCGGGGTCGGTTTTACTAAAATGTTGTTTCTGAGACATAGAAGATGAATTTCACAAAAGTGAGGGAGATTTTTGTCTACAATAGGCCAAGGAAGAAAAACCTCCTTCATTTTTTACACAGGTATCATGGTTTTAGAGAAATGTCAAAAATAAAGTTCCCTTAAGAGGGTTGCTGCACTTCTAGAGTGGCTTTGGGGAAACCAAGATTTCTCCTAGCTTTGTTGGCCAAATGACTTTCTTCATGAGTGAAATAATTTCTAAATAGAGACATATTTCCAATGAGATATCCTGAGCTCCATTTGGAGTTGAGGAAGACCTTCAGAAGTTGATTGCAACATCACTCTGCATTTAGGCAGCCTCATTTTCCACATTTTGACCAGTCTTGGGAGATTTGACTTTTGACAGGGAAAATGACTTCCAAATTGGAAAATTCAAGATATTCTAGGAAGTAGACACAATATAACTTCCAACGAGCTATCCTATGCTTATTTTGGATACCAGGAAGGCCTCTAAAGCGGGTCTACAAAAAGGCACTACACACCTAGGAGGTGTTAGGCACCTAGCAAGGTTTTTCTTTCTTAATTTGTACTGGCGCTACGCACCTGGTATCCAAGCCCCAAAACGCTCCAAAATCACTCAATTTGCCTCAAATATCTAAAATAACCTCTTGGAAATTAATTAAATCAATCCTTCTTGTTGAAAAGGGTTTTGCATCAATCTTTGGTCACTCTTTTACTCATGAAGTCAGACCCTAGTTTTCACTAAGCTATCTCATAACTTTTAAAGTTCCCTCATCCATTTGTTGTTCCCTAAACCCCATTCCCTTATATAAATTCCCCAAACATAATTCCCTCATATATTCCCCCTAAATCCCACTTTCACATACAAATTTCCCAAACCCTACACACATTGTCCTACTCACTTGCTAAACCCTACTCATATCCCTAAACCCTATTCACACATACATTTCCAAACTCCCTCCCCCATACACTCTACCCATTCCATTCCTCCATCCTATTCCATACTATTATCCAAAAACCATTCATATATAATCACATTTTTCAAAACCAAGGGAAAACAATGGAAAGAGATAGTGAATATGAGTTTGAGGAGGACACCCTCAGTGATAGTTCCATGGAGAGACATAAGTAGAAAAGCAAAGGAAATGACAATATGAACAAGGATGATATAGATGATGAACAAGAAAGAGGACAAATAGTTGGAGGATAAGCAAAGCCTAATGGAGCTTGAAATGTTGAAACTAAAGAGTCAAAATGACAAAGAGGACCATGTCACTTTGACTTCCATTGAGCAAGAGATTGAACATTACCAGAAAGCTTGGCTTGAGAGGGTCAGCATGCATCTTGAGGGACTGATCAACAAGGCCAACAGGGATGATAGAATGCTCCAACACATGTCATATCATTATATGACTCGAAAACAAAATTTGCAATATAAGAAGGAGAAAGCTTAAGGGAAGGTTGAGGAAGGCCTTGAGGAACAAAAAAGAGCAAGATAAGCTCAAAATCTTGGTTGAATCTTAATTGGCCCAGCATAGCACCTGACATAGGTCACTCATGCCAAATTTCAAGAAATTTGGTGAAATTTTTGACATTTTTGAATTTTTCAGGGAAAAAATAGCTTTCTCCGGCAGGTGCGTAGCGCCACCGGCGCTCGCTTTTTATAACGACTTCCATTTGAATAAAACTTGGAATTTTTGGATTCCTTATGAAAATTTATGCATGTTCAAAAATTACTAGGAAATTTTGACATGTTTTGGACCTCCAAAAGGGCCAGAAACACCCAAAAAATGCCCTCCCTGCCACTTTTTGGCTACACAGGAAGCAGTCTTGGGAGATTGCAATTTTGGAGTGGCAAATGGACTTCAAATCAAAACATTCAAGATGTTTCAAAAAGTAGACTCATAGGGCTTTCCAATGAGCTATCATGCACCTAATTTGGACCTCGAAAAGCCCTCCAAAAGCAGTCTGGAAAAAACCCTATGCACAAAAAAAATGGCGCTATGCACAAGATGAAAAAGTGCCAATTTTGCTCAAAAACTCTGTTTTTCGCCTAGTTTTCTTCTAGTTTGACTCTTTTTCTTTTATGGTCAAATACATGATGTGAAATAATGTAAATTGATGTACTATGATGTAAAAATGATAAAAATTACTTAAGGAGGTAGATACATCAATTTTAGGTGGTTTGGAACTAAATGAATCAGTTTCCATGGTTTTAGAGGCAAGTTGTTCCATTGACTATTTTTTAGTTCCTAGTTTAGATCTTGTTGAAACAACTCATTAACTCATGGTTTCGACTCTTGATGGATGGCATAGGTGGTTTGATGCCTATATATTGTACTTTTTTAGTCATTTGTCAAGGTTGGACTCTTGTTGATGCATTGAGCTACTTTGTACATCACTTCTACGGTTTGGCAAGGGAATAAACCAGGGTTTTGCAGCATGTTGTGGGTTTCTTGTGGTAATGTGAATTAGCACTACTTTCTTCTCTGTAATTGATTTGATCTTATGTTTATGTATGCCATCATCTCTCTTATTCTACATAACTAAATGAATCAAGTGTAAAAGGTAAAATCCATTAGTATTTCAATGCTCTGCCTTAGGGTTTATTTAGTTTTACATGTTTTCTATTTCTGAAGAGGACTCATGACATTTGCATGCCCTCTCCAACTCCTCACCAATCTTTAGACTCACGGTTACACTCATTCAAAGTGCTAAAACACTTGCCTACCTCGCCCCACAAAAACCTCTGCAAATCTGTGTTCATTTCCTGGACCCAAAGCTACCTTCCCCATCTAATCTAGCAATTAACTATTAAATTCAATCAAATTTCTCTGAGAAAGCATACCTAGCCTAAAATTAGTATTCAATTCCGTCATCTCAAGCCCTAATTACTAATATCCTAATTGAGATTGACAAGGAGAGAGCCCTCTCCCGACCTGGTAGGGCTAGCTACCAGGTTAAGCATGGTTTGATGTTACCCTAGACCTGCCTTTCTCAGCCTGAGGTAGATTTAGGCCCAACACATCACATCATATTTAAGAGAAAATTCTAATGTTGAAGAAGTGGAACAACACATTGAGCATCAACAACAAGTTCTCAAACTCTTAAATGATAATCTCACTATGGCCTAAAATTGAATGAAACAATAGGGAGATCAACATTGCAGTGAAATAAGTTTTGATGTAGACAACTGGGTATTTTTACGTCTACAACCATACAAACAAATTTCCCTCAAGCATGATAAGGATAATAAATTATCACCCAAGTACTATGGTCCTAACAAAGTGTTGCAAAACATTGGTACTATGCCATACAAATTGGAGTTTCCTGCATCTTCCCGAGTACACACAGTTTTCCATGTTTCATGCTTAAAGAAGGTTATTGGTGACAAGATCCCAATTCAAACAATTTTGCTAAAACTTGATGAAGAAGGAGAAATCATATTTGAGCATTAAGAAGTCATAGAAACAGGGATTCAAAAACTACGAAATTGATTAAGTTCAGAGTATCTCATTAAGTGGAAGAATTTACTCGCTGAAGATTCCACATGGGAGGATGAGAATTTTATAGAGAAGCATCCAGACCTACTCAAGCGTTGAGGACAACACATTGTTGAAGGAGAGGGGCATTTTAGGTCCCTATAATACTAGTGTATTCCCCTTATTTTTATTATTATAGCCCCCTATTGTTATTTTTGTGCCCATGGATCCCCCATCTTGTGATTGTTGTGCCCTAAAAAGCCCACTATTGTTATTTTTGTGTCCTTACATTATTATTGTTATGTAGGCTCTTATTATATTGTGACTCCTTAGACTAATATATATACCATGGAGGTATTATCATTTGAATTATCCAAAAATTGTTCATTTATGTAATGTAAAGGAGGTTTCCCCCTTGAAGAGGATAATTTTTAAGTCATTGATCTATATTTTCTATGAGCTAGTTGCATAAAACAAATTGTTGGTGAAAGGCTACAAGATATCATCCATCTGCCTCATGAAAGTTGTTGGGGAATTTTTCAAACCAAAGGGCATGACCAAACATTCAAAAATACCCACCTTAGAATTGAAAACAATCTTTCGTACATCATTTAGTTTTATTGGGACTTAGTGGTAGCTAGAATTCAAAATAGTCTTACTAAAGCTATTGGCCCCATTGAGTTAGATAAGAAGGTCATCAATTTGTGGAATCAGATAATAGTTTCTAACTATGATTTTGTTCAGGTCTTGATAATCAATGCAAAGTCGCCAAGTCTCATATTTATTCTGTACGAGTACAAGTATTCTTCCTTAAGGTGAGAAACTCGGTCATATGTGCCTTTTTTGGAGTAGGTCTTAGACCTATCACTCGAATTCCTCATTTTCCAAAAGAGAGAGGTGATAGATTAGTCCAATTGGTAAAGGTCTGTCAGGGGTCAAATCGATTAAATTCTCGACTTAACAATGTAGGGTACTTGAGTGAGTGAGGAGAATATGTCTTTATATTCTTCTGCAACCTTGTCCACTTATCTTTTCTACATGGAGGATCCCTATATGGAGGCCATGGATGTGGCCACAATCTTCTCCTTACCTTGGGAGAAAATTAGAAAGAAGACAATTTCTTGGTCTAGGAGATGACCTTTTTGCATTGCTTAAGATATATCAAAGAAATGGCAGTAAGTAGGGCTACCCTCTAGTATCCTATATAGTTATCTAACCAAAGTAATAATAACACTATGAAGTCTATATTGATATACAACATGAATCTTTAAAAAGTATGGTTTTCCTAAAAAATCATCACAAACTTCAAGGGGAGAAATATTTTAACGTCCCCCAATAACCTCGCATGAAAATGCTTGGAGTTAGAAATTTTTTATAACATTTACCAACATGTAACATTCTGAATTACTTTCCATATTCCGCCTATGACCATTAGATAAACCATTATCATTAGATAGAGTAATCTTTAGTAAAGTAATAGTAAGTTACACAAAAATTAATTTCCATTGTTGTAACATATTAACTTAAACTTCTTGATGTAACCATGCATCAATTCCATGATTATTTTAACTTAATTAGTTAATCACATTATTGATAATATAAACGTCATGTCATGCAAGGAATCGATATCATAAAAATGGCACACCAAGCAATCACAACATTAAACACTATAATAGCCTATAAACACCATAGGGTGAAAGTCAAAAAATGTTTAATTTTATTATTAAATGCTCATGAGGGTGTAAACCTCTCACTCAATGGTTGTAAGGGAGACCATCCCTTGACCATTTTCATAAAATATTACAAATAATCTCATCTCAAAAACAACATAACTAGTTATAAGATATTATAGTCATCATGACATGATTTACCCAAAAAATCTTCAGCAATATGTCTTTGGGGCCTGATTATTCCCATCAGTGTATTATCCAATAGTTGACATTCCTTCAATCTACATATACCACTAACTTATTACCTAACATAATGGTAAACATAATCTACCTTTGCTTATGTCGTATTCTTTTTCGGAAATCGCTATTGTCAACAACCTTTGATATCATGTTTAGATAAAAAATTAATCAAACCAATAATAAATCTATACTAGTGATGTTTCATCATCTATTGATGTGCATTCAAGAAATGTAAGAAAAATTGTGTGACATTATTCCCTTAACAATCACTACACATGCATTAAACATAAGCATATAACTATTATAACATTTCTAATATTACCCTTGCACAAGCACACATTTTCCAAGAGGAAAACCACTACAATAGTCGTTATTCTTTTAAAGGAACCTAGCACACTAGCCATGGTTTTGTCATGTGAATAGATAAACTTTTCATAATTTCATGCAGATGCATAATCTCTTCTCAAAATAAAGCTAACATAATCATGCAGGCAAATGCATAATATTTCCAAAAGCGAACTAACATAATCTTGCATGCAATTGCATAACCTTTCCAAGGGAAAGCTAACATAAAATATACTATTTGTGTGCATGCACTCTACCTGTTCTTTCTAAGAGCATATTTTCCAAGGAGAGTTATTTGTAATACCTATTGTAATTGAAAATACATGCTCTACTCCAAGTAAATCTAACATGATAATTATTATTTCTTGCACATAGATACATGTACTTATCCAAAGGAAAGCTAACATATTTATTGCCTACAATTACATGTTTATTTTCAAAAAGTTTAACACAATAGTTATATTATCTTTGTAGTTAAATATATATATCTTTCTTTCCAGGAAATATATCATAATGAATTATTCTTTTCATGCAATATCAATATAAATAACTAATCATAAAACCACACATTCTTTTCCAAGAACACTAACATATTATCTATCTCTATATGTACATAACCAACTCTTCTTTTCAAGATAATTAACATCATCAGTATTGTTCTGTGCACCTATAAAAATGTTATTTTTCAAAAGAAATCATAATATTTGTTCTTTCAATGCATGCAAGAGCACATATTTATTTCTCAAGAAATCTACCCCAAATAGTTGTTCTATCCATTCATAAAAAAATATAAATTACTTGCAGTCTTTTCAAGACAATAACATGGATCACATAGAATCATGGTTTATTTTCAAGAAATTACTCTAGTTAACTTTTCTATGTTCACAACCCATGAAAATCCTTTCAAAAACCCATGCAATACACACAAGAATTAAACTTGTTAACTTATCTTCATTTTTTAAGAGCTCATGTAAAAAATTACAAAATTATTCTCGTTAAATTGTCTCCATTGCTCAAGAACTCATGCAAATGTTTTGCAAGAATAGTCATGAAAATCTTGGTTTTTCAATAATTCATGCAATACTTTCATGAAATCAAACTTCTAGATGCGCGATAGTTATTTTTTCATGCATACATATACTTCATTGCATGAAAGCTATTTTTCTTACCTACAAACATATACTTCTTTGCATAGTAGTTATTTTCTTGCATGCAAACATTCATTTCTTTTATGAAATAGATCTAGCATAATATATATTAATATCATGAATATGCAATTTCTTTTCTTAGAGAAATATAATATATTAGATATTGATCTCATGCATCTAGAAATTCTTTTAAGAAATTAATGCACATATAACTTATCTCTAAATGCTTGTAATCCCTCAGCCCAATGAGACTCTTGATGGGCTATTCTATGTCAAATCGATAATTTTAGCCACACAATTATAACCAACAATGGCCAGGTAAGAAATGAAGCAATCCCATGCTGATTTCCCCACAGGATGAACTTTCATTCAACAAATTGTGTACATATAATTCTTCAAAAACACTCATTCCTCTCTCATGGCCTAATTCTACATGCATTTGTCCATTAGTTCTCATTTCCCGTAGGCTTACAATAAGTATAATTAAGAAAATGCAGTAGATTTTCTAAATTATAAAAGCACCCCATAAATCATATTTTCCTAAATCCTAAAATCACTCCATAAATCATCCATAAATCATATTTTTCTAAATTATTAAATCACTCAAACTATCCCTAGAATCTCTCATTCTTTTCAAGGTATATTTATTTTTTTCCTTATGGACAAAATATCACCTATCCATAGCCTCTTTAAACATTAGTTCTAAAACTCATAAAATATACCAAGTTGGAAAATAAAATTTATTTACTTAAAAGAATATAAATTCTTCTCAAAAATAAAGATCCCATTTTAAAGCTTTTTCACATTGAAGACTTAATGTCTTGTAAGTTCTAATGCTCCTGTGTCAATAGTACTCTGTGAAACATTTTTCAAGAATCAAGTTCCTCTCTTCACCCTTTTGTTCTCATAGTCATTTTGGTGTCATGATTGTTAAAATTAGTTTTCCAATGAATTTTTCAAGAAAATGTTTCTTTACTTGTGTCAACATATTTCATTATATATATTAGATTAAATACTAATATTTTTTAATATGTAATACATGAATTTTATGAGAGATTTTATAGTAGCTTGCACTAGGGATATTACATACTCCCCCACTTTAAATTGAAAATTGTCCTTAATGTTCTTCTCTCACTAAAACTTAACTTGTACTCATGATATAACAATCTAAATAACCCAAAAGGGAATCTTTCCCCTTCAAAATGAAAGATTTTATTTCCAAGAAATAGTCATAGGAAAAACAATAATTCTTTAACAATAGACATAATCATTTACAACTACAAATATGCAAGATATAATTTCAACTTCTTAGACATTATTCCAAATTATAAAAACAAAATAAAATCTCTATACTAACTTACCATTACTCTTGGAAAACATGGTCACTATATGCAAAAAATAAAATAAGTATAGGTGGTTTCTTAGCTATGGTGAACACGCTAAGAGTGGTTGTATAGTCCAACAATAATTACCTAGGGTGGTTCTCACAACCTTCATGGAAAGCACGCTGCAAGTATGATTAATAAATCAAACATGATCACATTAATAACAAACACATTAATTTTATTCATAGCATTTTCAATCAAAAGAAATAATTTTAACTATAAATCATTCAGGCAATGTCAAGTGATACTTTAATCTTAGTGCTTCCACAAGTACTCGGAGAGCACCTAGCCCTCTAATTATAAAAGTGATGAATCACTGCACCAAGTGCACACTATCTTATCCCGTGCTGAACACATCTACTTAGTACTTTTACGGGCACTTAGAGAGCATCTAGCTATCTAATCATCAAAATGATCAATAAATACATCAAGTTCATATTGTCTTAGCCCTTGCTAAAGACATTCATAATATTGGTAGTACAATATAGGACTTACATTTAATTTAATTCTTTTCTAAGCATTAGCCTCCTTTCCTATCAAGATGTACATGTGATTCTTACAAAAATATATAGAAAAAACATCTTTAACACATCATTTATCTAATTAACTAACTTGTTCTACTATGAGAACCACAATGGCCTAAAGAATTATTCTCCCAACCAAAGGGAATTAGTTTCCACGTCTAGGTTGAGACCATTTCACATACAAGACAGTTTTCTAATAATGAACACACTTGGTCTAATATAGGATTCCTCTTGGCAACATCCTGCCTTTTATTTGAGAGTTAAACCAATCTTTCCCTCCCACTGGTGTTGTTTGGAATTTACTATCTTTCTATCCCATAGTAATTCCAATCAGATCGATACTCATGGAATTTATCTCCAGTTCTTTTTCTCTAGTTTGTGAGGAAATTAGAGCTCAACAACTCACTCTTTGGGCCTCCTTGGGCCTACTACCCATGTGGCTTTTGGTTCAACTTCTGGACAGAGGTTGATATTATAGCATGTTTGCGGCATGATATGTAATTAAATTTACATCTACCACATTATTTAAAGAACAATTAAATAATACCCAAGGAATTTGGATTTTTTTTCCCTAGAAGAACAATCTTTCACAATTCATGATTCCATTTTTTTTCTTTTCAATTTGGAGCTATTGTCTCATGAACTAGAATTATATTAAACAAAAAAATCGCAAATTTCATTCATCCAAAGAAACTACACCTCTTTATTTCCAATATATATAACCTGATATCCTTGCTATAGAAATTATATACTCCTCCAAATTTTATTTTAAATACATTCTAGATTCTTGTCTCCTACAATATAGATGTATACTCTATTTCTATAACTTCATGCAAAAATACACATAATTTTAGTTCTAACAAAAAATTATTATTATTAAAACTGATAAGTTAAAATGTTATCTATCTAGCATGCATTTCAATCCACAATTTACAACTTTTGCATATATATCTTATCGATAACAAACAAAATCAAAGAGCTAATTGTAAATAACGCTTCAAAAGTCACTCAGGAATGAGAAATCCCCCCCTCCCTGAGCTAAGATCTACTTGCCACTGGAATCAACAACCCCATTGATTCCTTTATTTTTTATTTTATCAGTTTTCTTCCCAATAGATTTTAGAATGTCCCACTTTTGTGTCTACCAACACTATTGCCTATGCCTTTTTTTTCGAAAAAAAGGTTCTTTCTTTTTTCTTTAAAGCCTTCCATTTCCATCCGCAGTGTTTTATTCCACCCAAACTTAGTATCTTTATCCAACTAAGTAATTTCATATGATGTTTCTCACCCATCATATTAAATCCATTTATTTCCATTTATTATAAACCATTATCATTACATAGAGTTATGTTTAGTAAAGGATAATAAGTTACACAACCACTAACTGCCACTCTTGTAGCATATTAACTTCAACTTCCTTAATGTAACCTTGTATCAATTCCATGATTATTTTAACTCAGCTAGTTAATCACATTATTGATAATATAAACATCACATCTGCAAGAAAAAAACATCATAAAAATGGTACAACAAGGAATCAAATCATTAGACATTGATATGCCTTGGAAACCCCATAGGGTGAAAACTAGCAAATGTGTAATTTTATTATTAAATTCTAGTGAGGTTGTTCACCCCTCACTCAATGGCTATAAAGGAGTACATCCTTGACCATTGTCATAAAATATTATAAATAATCTCATATAAAAAAAACATAATTAGTTACAAGTTATTACAATCATCACGACATCAGTTACCCACAAACTCTTGAGCATTTTTTCTTTGAGGCCTAGTTCTCTCCATCAATGGATTATCCTGCAGTTGAAATTCCTTCAATATGCATAAACCACTAACTTTTCTCCCACCATAATGGTAAACATAATCCATCTTTGCATATGTCACAGCCTTATCATGTAACTGCTACTACCAACATGGTAGGCCTCTGTTAGAAAATTATATATTACAGAGCAATTGAACACATAAAATATATTGCAGAAATACAAACACAGAAAACACATAAAACAAGATAGGCAACAATATACGTGGTTCACCCAATTTGGGCTACATCTATAGAGAAATAGCCAATCCTTCCATTTATATTATCCAGCAAACTGAAGAGATACAACCTGCAGTAGATCCGTTGTAATTCCCTCTTCTCTCTAAATCTCCTCTCTCTTCCTCACTCAATATATATATATATATATATATCTATATATATATATATATATATATATATATCTATATATATATATATATATATATATATATATATATATATATATATTATATATATATATATATATATTATATATATATATAGACGCCATACAATTCACTCATATATAGCAAGGGGTTTCCTTCTAGGGGAAAAAA
This sequence comes from Pinus taeda, assembly GCA_000404065.3. Taxonomy (NCBI): domain Eukaryota; kingdom Viridiplantae; phylum Streptophyta; class Pinopsida; order Pinales; family Pinaceae; genus Pinus; species Pinus taeda. Next base: position 44,018 of record APFE030359116.1, read on the forward strand.
CCCTAAATTAAACATAACTTCCACCGTCATATCTCTGCCTAATGAATAGCCTAGACTGATTATGAAATTACAACATTTTACAAGGAAAATTTACGTCTATTTTTAGCTTCGGGGGCACTACCCCCGATCCCTCCGTCGGGGGGGTCTCCCAATGGTCACAGCCGCCCCCTGCAGCATATATTTTATGGGTGGCATTGCCACCCCATTACGAACTGGGGTCCAATGTGATGATACCTTTGAATACAAAAGATAATTAGGCTCCACACCCAACAATCTCCCACTTGGAGACTGATTATAACGACTTCACCACTACTTCATTTGTTGGATAATGACTCCACTTTGGACCTGGATGTTTCTCATCTTCTTCATCATACTTGAAGACCAATTGAAACTTAGCAGACTCTCAGTTTCTCCCTGGCTACAAATTTTGTTAACATATCTGCAGGATTCTGGATAGTGTATATATTTTCCATCTTCAATTGTCCATCTTCCAATGCTGACCGTATGAAATGGTACTTGAGCTATATATGTTTAGTCTTGGAATGAAATGCAGAGTTCTTTGGAATATGTATGGAACTCTAGCTATCACTGTAGAACCTTCCCAACTCCTACTTCTTACCCAATTCATCCAGAAACCTTTGTAACTAAATCATTTCTTTACTAGCCTTTGTATCAGCGACATACTTTGCTTCTATTGTTGAGAGTGCAACAACACTTTGCAGTTTTGAGACCCAACTGATAGTTGTTCCACCTACAGTAAACACATACCCTGTGGTGCTCCTCTTGTTGTCTCTATCACCCACCATATCTGCATCAACATATCCCTGTAGAGTAATGTTTGAGCCACCAAAGCACAATGCTTGATTTGTGGTACCTCTCAAATACCTAAGAATCCACTTTATTCCCATCTAATGTTCTTTTCCTGGATTGTTCATTTACATGCTTACAACTCCAACTGCATGTGCAATATTAGGCCTTGTGCAAACCATTGCATACATTAAGCTCCCAACTGCTGATGCATATGGAACTTTAGACATATCAACCATTTCTTCCTGAGTCTTGGGACACATTTCCTTACTTAGTTTGAAATGGATAGCCAAAGATATACTAATTGGTTTTTCATTCTGGATATTAAACCGTTTCAACACCTTTTGTATGTACTCACTCTGAGACAATGTTAATTTGTGATTCTCCCTGTCTCTAGTTTTTCTCATACCAAGGATTTGTTTTACAACACCCAAATCGTTCATTGCAAACGTGTTTGCTAATTTTCTTTTGACCACATTTATTTATTGCTTGTTAGAACCTACAACAAGCATGTCATCTACATATAATAACAATATAATATAGTTGCCATCATTTTGTCTTTTGAGATAAACACAATGATCAGAGTGACATCTAGTATAACCTTGTTCAGACATAAACCTATCAAATTTTAGATACCACTTTCTTGGAGCTTGTTTTAAGCCATATAAGCTCTTCTTCGACCTGCACACTAGTTTCTCCTTCCCTTTTACCTCATATCCTTGCGGCTACTACATATATATCTCTTCCTCTAAATCCCCATGGAGAAAAAATGTCTTTACATCTAACTACTCAAGATGCAAGTATTCAACTGCTACTAGAATTAAAATAGTTCTGACTGAAGTCATTTTAACAACAGGAGAAAATATCTCATCAAAGTATTTACCATTTCTCTATGAAAACCCCTTCACCACAAGTCTAGCTTTATACCTTTGTCTACCTCCATCTTCTTCCTTCAACCTGTAAACCCATTTATTCTGCAATGTTGTTTTACCAGTAGGCAACCTAACTAAGTCCCAAGTTTGGTTATGTGCTAAGGAGTCCATCTCTTCTTTCATGGCTTGCTCCCACTTCTTCCTGGTTTCTACCTGCACTGCTTCTTCATAAAATTATAGTTCGCCATAATCAGTCAACAATACATAATATAATGAGGGAGAGTATCGTTCAGGGTGTCTACTTATCCTGGTAGATCTTCTAACACCACTTTCAGGTGTTTGAGGTGCTTATTGTTGTTGTGGTTATTATTCTGGCTATTGACCATTATGATTTTTAGGCACCATCACCTTTTCTATGATCTCTTCAAGCACTGTGTATTCTCTATTTTCTTTTTCCTATTTCTTTTCCTGCAGCTAATCCTGGACCCCCCCTGCAACGTATATTCTACGGGTGGCGTTGTCGCCCCATTATGAACTGGGGTCCAATGTGGCTATACCTTTGAATACAGAAGATAATTAGGCTCCACACCCAACAACCTCCAAATTAGTCATAAATTAAGGCCCATATGACCATCCTTCAACACATTAAACCTCTCGTTTTTCATTATATGCCATATTTTTACCTTTAATATGTTCATTAAGAAGGTGTATGGATAATTTCATATTTGTGCCTAATATTATTTATTTTTGTAGAATATTGTGAGAATATTGGGTAGATTATGAATATTTGGAGGAGGAGATAATTTAGGGGTTTTCTCCCTGCTACAGAAGGGTTAATATTGGATAATAAATCAAAAATATATTACGAAATTATTGCACAAATTCTGGAGCTCTGGTGATTGAGAAAAGATAGGAATGTGTTCCCTATCATTTAATGCAGATTCCTAGTGTTGGGAACCAGATCCACTATTTGATCGATTCTAGAGGGGAAAGGTTCCTCCTTTCAAGGATAATGCTTCCTCATCATTTTTTATAAGTACCAATTTGAATTTTCCTCTAGGCTTTGTTTTTCCTAGTCTTCTTGTAGAGAAAACTTGTATTTTTGTAGCTCCACTTTCATTTCTAACAGGGATGTACCTAGATTAATTCATATAATGAGGTTTAGTGCCATTTTTAGCTTCTAAATCTTGGTATCCTTCATAGGAAATTTAGTATCCTTGGTCTTGCCCATGGTAGGAGCCTCAGAGTCTTTTGTATAATTTACTTTTCTTCTTTTCACTCCTTACATGCATCTCTTATTCTTATTTTTCCTATTTCTGTATTTAGTATTGATGATTTATTGTTGTAGGATTGATTTAAATGTTTGAAGTGAGTTCTTTCTTAGTATCACAAACATGATTTCATCCTTGGAACAAATTTGGAAGGTAATATTCATCACTAAGCTACTTCGATTAGTTTTCTTATTCACAAATCTAAAAATTTTGGACGTCCCTTGTAGCAAATAGTAGTAATTTTATGTTATTTTTTAAAACATGCTAATGAGATTAATTTGAGTTAATAAAAAAAAATTCCCCATTTAATTTTCAGTTGATTAGGTTAAGCATTTGATATATTAACTAGATCACTAGTTATCGAATTTCTAGATTTTAGACTAGTAATTTTCTGCTATTTTTTAGCAAGTGTTAACAGGGGTATTTTTGAGTCAATCCACTTGTAATGGAGACCTAATACATGCTATTAAATAAAAAATATTTCCCATCCCATTTGGATTTGATTTATTTTTTCATTCGATGAATTATATCTTCCTGTAGAAAACATGTAACTTCTTGTAGCAAACACTGTAACTTCCTGTAGCACTCCTCTAGCACATGTAAACTTGACTAGATTTGCTCAAAAATGCTTGGCTTTTGTATCTTTGAGTTGAATAATAACCCCTAGGATATAAATCCATGATTGAGGGAGAATAAAACACCAATTAGGATATTCCTTTTAAAAAAGTAGATTAGGTCTATTTATTTGAATTCATGCTATTAGGTTCTCAATTACGAATTGGTGTTCTTGCCAAGGATTAATTTCTTTTCAAAGTAACATTTCCATTTATGCAATTAGTTTAGGGTTTTATTTCATTACATTCACCCCATTACATCATAATAACGAAATAAGGACACATTGTATGTTGCACATATAGTGTCGATACCTCTTAAGTTTGTACGAACCCTGTGTTGATAATTAAAGTTGGTAGCCTTGGGATTTGCAACGTTATTGCAATACTAAGGCCCATCACTTTTTGACACCATTTCCAGAGAGGTGTCAAAGTATGAATTTTTTCCTTCCCTATTTGATTCATTTCTTTTCGCCTTCTACAAAAAAAAAATAAAAAATCATTAGATATATTTCATTTCAATGACTGAAAATTGCATTTCATTACCATTCTTA
>APFE030359116.1:48590-69669 GCA_000404065.3 Pinus taeda
CCCAAAGTTTATTAGGTGGTGTAGTAAGAGCCACATCACCATTCCTTTTTGTAGGTAGAATAAGTATAGGTGACAGAGAAGTTAGGAGAAATGGATGGAGATGATGACAATGAGGAAGATCATCTTGGATTTTCCATTCAAGATATTGATGTTAGTGTGCACATGAACAAAATCCCTCCATATTTTCTTCTAAAATTTCATGGTCTAAGGTTAGAGGATCCAGAAACCTTTATCGTTGAATTTGAAATTATTTGTAGATTTTATGATTACTTATTAAACACTCAAAAATTGAGATTGTGTTCAGAAACATTGAAGGATAGAGCTCTTAAATGGTTCATGAGTTCAAGGACTAATTCAATAAGATCATTGAATGATATGCAAAATATATTTCTAGAAAAATATAAAGATCATGATCTTAAAGAAGAAATCTTTAGAATGAATGAAAAAGAAGACGAGTTCCTTGAGGATCTAAAAGATAGGTTCATGTATAATGTTAAGAGGGAAAAACATTATTTAGGATCAGATACACAAAAAAACCTCTTAGTTAGAACAATTAGGGATGTTTGGAATGATCTCCTTGATCTCATGAGTAGAAGTGATGTATGCCAATTATCATTTGAAGAAATTTGTGAAACATGCAAACATATATCAAGGGGAAGGAAAAGAGTAAGTAAATCAGCATCAAGATCTATAAGTCAGGCTAAACTTGGAATTTGTTTTGATGGCTTTAAAACAAAAATTCTTAGCAATCTAACTGAAGAAGTAGAAATGTTAAGAATGCAATACGAAGAAAAATAATATGTTAATATATGTGTTGTTCGTGAAAAATCACATGTTAAATATTGTCCATCATTACCAAGGTTGAAGGAAGTTTACCAAGAGGACAATGGAACAAGTCAATCACAAAACCAGCTATGTTATGTAGTTCCAAGAGGACTATGACAACCTAGTCAACCTGATATGATGGAAGAGTCTAATTCACAATTTCAAGATTATGCACAACAATCTCAAAGTAATTGGAACACACCCTCTCCTTGGCAACCTTGGCCATCTCAATCCCAAAACCAATCTTGGCAACAAGGTTGGCAATGAACTTATGAGAGAAATCCACAATATCCTCATATATTTTCCTTAATATCCTCCATACTCAACTCCATGTTATCCCTACCATCCACATCCACCACAACCACATTCATCTCAAATATCCACCCCTACTCATCTACCTGTACCACCATTTCCAAACCCACACAAGGAGGTAGGTCAGCCCACTTACAATGTTGAGGTAAAACACTTCCAAATATCTCCTCTTTATCTAAATGGTATTCATCTTAGATTAGGAAGAGTATTTCAAAAAGGAGATTATGTTGATGTCATTGAAGAGAAACATTCAAGAAAAGAAGATTCAAATGAGAAGACTAAAGGATCATGGGTTGTACTTGATGGAAAGAAGACATCAAAATCAAAGATAGAGGAAGTTACATCATGTTCACCAATAGATCCTCTATGTGTTCAAGAGAATAATCAGCAAAAAGAAGAATATTTGAATTTCATGGAAGAAGAATACATCCAAGATTATCCAAATCAGCGAGTGGACTAGGGGCATCCCAACTATATTAAAATATGTTTCCCGAAAACTGTTAAGTTGCAGCAACACACTCTTCCTTAACAATTTAACAATTTTTTTATCTCATCTCGGTTCAAGTAGTTAGTATCTCACATTCAGGTACATGTCAAAGCATATGTTTCGAGCCGACACATGATTTTATTTGTCATCATGTTATGCAAGTGGCTCCATTGGAAGTATTCCTCCACTTCAAAATGATTTTGTTTTTTCAAGTAGAGTAGGATAAAAAGAGCAATAAAAATGGAAAAAGAGAAAAACAAGATGAAAAAAAAAATCTGAAGTGAAAACCTCCTTTGAGGCACCTCATATTAGCTCATTGATTGAAACCTCCATGAGGCGATCAAAGGTTTGGAAAAAAAGAGAAGAAGATAGAAAGAAAAGAGCGTAGGTGAAAACCTCCTTTGAGGTGCCTAGGCAGACCTACTAGTTGAAAACCTCATTGAGGTAGCTAGTAGAACTAAGATAAAAAAATGAAAATATGGAAATAAAAAAATCATTTTCTCCATGTATCTCTCTCTGATGAAGCAGGTGCTCTTCAACCTCTACAAAAAACAAAAACAAGTTAGCTACCAAAAGAAAAGTTGATGAAAATCCTAGTCAAAGGAAGTCAAACTTAGACTTTCTCCTCCTTTGCTTAGATGTTAAGCTAGGACCAAGGCCATGTCAATCCATCACCCTCATCTATTGCCACCATACATCCATCATTCCCAAGATTTTCCCATTCATTTTACTCTCTGTCCTAGAATGCTATAGGAGGTCTTTGTTTTGCTACAGGAAGCCAAAATACACAGAGCATATTTTATTTTTATCACATCTTGAAAATTGTGCATCCATTTTCTGAGTTGTTCAATCGGGTGATGCATATGGATTATGGTAACATGCTCAAGTAATTTCAGAAAATTTCGATCCACACTTTTCGAGAAATCAACCTCCATCACCTACAACCATTTTTATTTTTTTTCAAGATTCATGCATCCATTGTCCAAATTGTGTTTGGGGAGGTTCATAAGGATGATGGAAATATGTCCAAATTTTTTTAGGTCTATCTAGTCTATTGTTTTAGAGATATGCGTACAACAATTTTTCTATAGGAGGGTGTCTTGAAATGCTATAGGAAGGTCCAAACTGCTATAGGATGGCTGAGAAGAAGCTATAGGAGGTAGATCTGATTGGAGAAAGGGGTAAAAATGTTATGTATTCTTTAGGTAAGATTGATATAGGTCCCCCAACGCCATTTTCATCACTCATCCACTCCATCTAATGAAGATTCATCTTGAAATTCCACTCTTCATTACATGAAAAAATCAGGAAAAAAAAACTTTGTCATCAATTTTTCCACCACCTACACCACCCCTTGATGATTTTAACACTATCCTTACACCTCCTATGAATTTGCATCAACCCCACATGCAGTAATGAGGTCTCAAAGAGGAATTAAATGATTTTTATAGGAAGAGGATTCCTCCTATAGCAGCCTGAACACTTACAAGAGAACTCAACATCAATTATTTTTCTCACTCACGTAACAGAAGATCTAGCCACCTTGAGCATCATGAAGCCATTTCTTAAGATTGAGAAGGGGCACACCCTCCTTAGGAAGCAGTCCATCCACTCCACTAGCAAAATATTCAACACAAGAAAGAAACTTGCACACAAAAACCTTATCAGCGAAAGAATCATCAAGCTATGAAGACCTATGTAGAAGTAAGAAAAGAAAATTAGCACCTTGAAAGAAGCATGGATTGATCATCAACTCAGAAGCATAATGCATGCCTCTCCTTCAACCCACCATGATATGAATCCCAAAAACAACATGCATGCATCTACAACATCTTGGCATTCGGTAGGCACGGGTACACATTTTTTCTTCACCTCTCCTATCGAGCATATTAAGCTAAAAAAAATTGTTTCAATGCACATGAGAGAAGGTTTTATAGGCTGAACATGGCCAGTAAAATTGGCCACCCTCGACTAGTAATATTGCAGTTTACTTAAACACACATGCAATGTGAAGAATTCAAAGTGGGGGAAGTGATGATTACAAGGAGAGAGAAATGATTACAGTTAGTAGGGACAACGGTCCATAATAGTAAACTCATGTTAATGCCAAGTAACCAAAGAAATCCAGGGTTTCAACCAAAAGAGGATATTATGTATTGGTTCAACTTCATTTGCACTATCACACATTCCAAAAATAGGTAGAGGAAGAACAAGCTAGTGCCTAGGGTGTCATTGAGGAGTTTTGAGCACAGTCTGTTAGTGCTATAGGAGAAAGCTACAAGAAAGCCTACAAGTGCTATAGGAGGGTTGGGAGGAGCTACAGGAAGAGTTAGGAGAAGAAAAATGGTGTCACAGTGATCTGATATTTTCTCATGCCTTCATTCACACCCATACTTTCTCTTAAAAGAAGTAAGTGACACCCTTCTTCCTCGTTTCCACATCCAATTGCATGAGATGTTTGTTTGAAATTAAGAACGTGTAACAGTCAATTAATCTATAGAAGGTATTTTTGAATTTTTTTGTGGTTAAGAGAAGAGAAAATAGTTTGGTTGACACCAGTTCAGTCACCCTTCTTCCTCAATAATACCAAACAATTTACCATTGTTTTACCACTAAGACTGTCTAAGTTGTTTTTAGCTCCAACCTACATGACATCAAGGAGGAATACTAGGAGAAATGGGTGGAGGATTTAATAAAAGGGAAGTAGCTTTTGACACATGTGAGGAGGCCAAACACTAGATAAACCATAACTAAGAATCTCAAGGCACAAACTTCTTTGCTATAGGATAAAATTGAGTTTCTACAAGAAAAATAAGGCTGCTACAAGAGACGGTATGTCTACTACAGGATTGTCCCAAGAGGAAAAAATGGGCCCTATATTGAGAATAAATGACTAAAGCCATATACATTTGAAGGAGTCTATAAGGAAGGGGTAAGTACTTGACTTATCACCTCTTACAAACAAAATTTCTGTGAAGTTTTGAAAACTTCCTCCACTAAACATCCTGTAGCAGAACCATAAAAAATTGAAGTGTGGAGTTTTCTTGTGAGATTGAGAATTATGATGGGAGAATAAACTTGTTTTGAAATTGGCATACCATTTTTATCAACATGAGTCACTCCTCCTCTTTCCATAAGTTGAAATTGTAAATGTTCTGAAATTGATAATTGGCAACAGGCTTCCCTTGCACAAACTTTGAGAACACATGGGCAAATTTTGTTGACATGGATAGAAAAGTTTTTCTAGACTTGAAGAGATAGTGAGGGATGGATCTACACAGGAAGAGGGTGGGAAAGAAAAAGAAAAGGTTGAATCATAAGAAAAAATGCCTAAAAAATCATAACAAAGGATAAAGGACAATAAGAAGCAAATAGAAGAGATAACATCCCTCCAATCCAAAAGAAAGGATCTCCAAGCCTCTCAGAAGAAGCCAAGCACTATAGGAGCCATGACCAAACAACTAAAATAAGGATATGCCCTACTACACGAAGGAAAACTTTTTCTACAGGAAAGTGTTGGACATACCAAGTAGGCCACCATGGCCATTAATAAGGCATAATGAGGTCACTAAGTTGCTCAGAGGGTGAACAACGCTTTCAATGGGGGGGTATGATGGGCCTCTAAATTAGACATAAATTAAATCCCATATTACCATCCTTCAACACATTAAACCTCTCTTATTTCCTAAAATGACATATTTTTTAACTTTAATATGTTCATTAGGAAGTTTTATGGATAATTACATATCTATTCCTAATATTATTTATTTTTGTAGAATATTATGAGAATATTGGGCAGATTATGAAGATTTGGAGGAGGAGATAATTTAGGGGCTTTCTCCCCACCACAGAAGGATCAATATAGTATAATAAATCAACAATATATTATGAAATTATTGCACAAATTCTAGAGCTCCAGTGATTAAGATAATCTAGGAATGTGTTCCCTATCATTTAATGCAGATTCCTAGTGTTGGGAACCAAATCCACTATTTGAGGGGTTCTGGAGGGGAAAGATTTCTCCTTTCAAGGAGAATACTTCCTCATCATTTTTTATAAGTACCGATTCTAATTTTCCTCTAGGGAATGGCTTTTCCTAGTCTTCATGTGGAGAAAACTTGTATTTTTGTAGCTCCACTTTCATTTCTAGAAGGGATGTACTTTGATTGATTTAATTAATGAATATTTATGCCATTTTTATCTTCTAAAGCTTGTTATCCTTCATAGGATTTTGAGTATCCTTGAGCTTGACCATCCCAAGATCCTCAGAGCCATTTTTTATAATTTACTTTTCTTCTTTTCACTTCTTATTCACTTGCATCTCTTGTTCTTGTTTTTCCTATTTCTGCATTTATTGTTGATGATTCTTGTTGTAGGGTTGGGTTAAATGGTCGAAGTGAGTTCTTTTGCGGGATAACAAGAATTATTTAATCTTTGTAATATCTTTGGAAGATCACAGTAATCATTGAGCTAAATGGATTAGTTTTCTTATTCACGAATCTAAGATTTCTAGAAGTACCTTGTAGCAAATGGTAGTAATGTTTTTCTTTTTTTAGAACATGCTAATGAGATTCATTTGAGTTTATTCCACTTGCATTATATCATTAAAAAAATTCAATTTAATAAAAAAATAAGCCCATTGTATTTTCACTTGATTAGGTTAGGCATTTGATAACTTAACTACTCACTAGTTCTCGAATTTCTAGATTTTTGACTAGTAATTGTCTGCTATATTATAAAACGTGTTAATAGGGGTATTTTTTAGTTATTCCACTTGTAATGGAGACCTAAGACATCCTATTCAATAAAAAAAAATTCCCATCCCATTTTGATTTGATTTACTTGGTCATTCGATGAATTATATATTCCTATAGAAAATACTATAACTTCCTATAACACTCCTCTAGCACATGTAAACTTGACCAGATTTGCTTAAAATTCTTGGTTTTTGTTTCTTAGGGTTGAAGCATAACCTCTAGGCTCTAAATCCATGATTGAGGAAGAATGAAACACGAACTAGGACATGCCTTTTTAAAAAATAAAATAGGCCTATTTATTTGATTTCATGCTCTTAGGATTTCAATTACAAATTATTGTTCTTTCCTTGGATTATTTTCTTTTCAAAGTAACATTTCCATTTATGAAATTAATTTAGTATTTGACCTCAGTACATTCACCCCATTACATCATAACATCGGAAAAATGACACATTGTATGTTGCACATATAGTGTCGATAACTCTTAAGTTTGTACAAACCCCAAGTTGATAATTAAGTTGGTAGCCTTGGGAGTTACAAAATTCTTGTTGCAATACTAAGGCTCATCCTATCAACCTTTGATATCATTATTAGATCAAATATTAATAAAACCAATAATAAATATATACTAGCAATGGTTCATCATCTATTCATGTGAATTCAAGAAATGTAAATAAAACTTTGTGACATGACTCCCTTAACACTAACTACGCATGCATTAATCATAACCATATAACTATTATAGAATGTCAAATATTCCCCTCGCATAAGCACACCTTCCTTTCCAAGAGGAAAACCACTAAAATTGTCCTTATTCTTTAAAGGAACCTAGCACACTAGTCATGGTTTTTTCATGCGATTACATAAAATTTCATAATTGGATGAAGATACATAATTTTTTCTCAAAATAAAGATAATATAATCTTGCATTCAAATGCATAATATTTCCAAAAGAAAACAAACATAATATTGCATGTAATTGCATAATTTTTCTGAGGGAAACCTAGCATAAAAGATATTATTCTTGTGCATGCAACTACTTGTTCTTTCGAAGAGCATATTTTCCAAGGAGAGTTATTTGTAATACCTATTGTACATGAAAATACATGCTCTATTCCAAGTAAAACTAACAAGATAATTATTATTTCTTGCATGTAGACACGTGTTTATCCAAAGGGAAGCTAACATATTCATTTCATGCAATTACATATTTCGTTTCAAAAAGTCTAACACATTTATATATTATCATATTTATATATATTTATACTATATATATATATTATTTATATATATATTATATATATAATATATATTATATATATATATACCTTTCCTTCTAAGAAATCTACCTTTCCTTCTAAGAAATCTATCGTAATGACTTATTCTTTTCATGCAATATCAATATAAATAACTGAGCACAAAAAAACACATTCTTTTCCAAGAACACTAACACATTAGCAATATCTATATGTACATAAACAACTATTCTTTTCCAAAGAACGAACATAACGACTATTGTTTTGTGCACCTATACAGATATTATTTTTGAAAACAAATCAATATTTGTTATTTACATGCATGCAAGAACACATTTCTTTCTCAAGAAATCTACCCCAAATAATAAATTTCCTCTAGTCTTTTTAGGACAACAACATGGGTCTCACACAGATTCATGGTTTATTTTCAAGAAATTACTCTAGGTATTTTTTCTTTGTTCACAACCCATGAAAATAATTCCAAGAATACACGCAATCCACTCAAGAATTAACCTCATTAACTTATCTTCATTTTTCAAGATCTCATGAAAATATTTTCAAAATTATTCTCATTAAATTGTATTCGTTTTTCAATAACTCATGAAAATATTTCCAAGATTAGTCTCACTAAATTATTTTCATATTTCAATAATTCATGCCATATTTTCAAGAAATCGAACTTCTAGATGTGTGGAAACTATTTTTTCATGCAAATATATACTTCTTTGGATGGAATCTAATTTTCTTACCTACGAACATATACATCTTTGCACAATAGCTATTTTCTTGCATGCAAATATTTACTTATTTTCTAAAGTTTTTCTAGCATAATATATATTAATCTCATGCATATTCAATTTCTTTTCTAAGAGAAATCTAATATAGTTGATATTGATCTTATGCATACAAAAATTATTTTAAGAAATTGATGAATCGATAACTTATATTTTAATGCTTGATTCCCTTACCCTAATGACATTCTTGATGCAGTATTCCATGTCAAATCAATAATTTCATCCATTCTATTATAGCCAATAGTGGTTAGGTAAGATATGAAACAATATTGCACCGAGTTCCCCACAAGACCATATTAATTTCAACAAATTTTGTAAATATAATTATTCAAAAACATGCATTCCTCTCTCTTGGCTTGATTTCTACATGCATTTGGTCATTAGTTCTCATTGCCAATAGGTTTACAATATGTAGAAATAATAAAATTCAATAGCTTTTCTAAATCCTAAAAGCACACCATAAATCCAATTTTCCTAAATCCTAGAATCACTCCATAAATTATATTTTTCAAAATTCTAAAATCACTCAATATATCCCTAGAATATCTCATTTTCTTTCAAGGTATATTTTCTTTTGCCTTATGGACAAAATATCACCTAACCATATATTTTCTAAACATTAGTTCTAAAACTCATCAAGTATTCCAACTTGGAAAATACAATTTATTTACATAGTAGAATATAAACTCCTCTCAAAAATCAACTCCCCATTTTTAAGCTTTTTCACATCAAATATTTAATGGCTTGGAAGCTCTAATTCTCTTGCATCAACAATACTTCGTGAAACATTTTCCAAGAATCGAGTTCCTCTCTTCACCCTTCTATTCTCATAGTCATTTTAGTTTCATGAATATTAAAATTAGTTTTAGAGCGAATTCTTCAAGAAATTGTTTCCTAACTTGTGTCCACATATTTCATTATATATATTAAATTAAATTAGTGATATTTTTCAATATGTAATACATGAGTTTTATGAGATGTTTTTATGGTATCTTGTGCCATGGATATTACAAATATCACACAATACCTCATCCTTGAAGGGCTTGATGTTATAGGATAGGAAACATTGTTAGTTTATGTAGAGATATCACCCTTTATGGAGCCACCAGATAGCATATGGTTGCATGTGCAGCTTTTTTGTCAAGCCCAACAACTTAACAACCTCTACTAAATCAACATTTTTTTGACTCCCACTATTGAAAGTGAAATGTAGTGGAGCACCCTTCACCCACATCTATGAGTGAAAGAGGTTCTCACCTTCCTCTGAATCTTCGGTCTCATTTTGTTGGACATTGGTTATGGCAATGTTAGTACTACATTATACATAAATGATCTATTTTCCCTTTTTGAGGTCTGGTTCAGAGTCAAGGCCTTCATGTGACTCTAATACTTTCATCTCGCCCACTAATGACTACCGTGTGCAACATTCATTGGTGTTATGAGAGGTTCTGTTGTGGAAATCACAACACTTTCTTGTCTTTCCCATCCCATTACCATTATTTTTTTGTGACTTATATGGTTTGTCCTAGGTGCTCCACCCTAGTTCTATCCCTTTTTTTATGATTTATGGATTCCCTTGCCCTGCGTCTAGTAAGAGGGTTTTGCAAAAGAATATTATTATTTTTTCTATTTAAATTTTTCTTGATTTGGATAGCGTATCGATATGTTGTTCCAAGTGAGATGTCTAGGAACTCCATTTTTTTCTAGATGTATCTGTGAAGAAATGCACGATACTTGAGCACTAGATGTCGCCTATATTATTTGACACCTAACGTGGTGTGTAAGGTATGAAAAAATTTGTTAAATCTAGAACTGCATGGTCCCTCTCCTGTCATAGTATAGTCCATCTCATGTACTGGTCTTCAGAGCTTCCAACAAGGTAATATTGGTCCTTATCAACATCCCTAAAAGAGTCGCAATTGGGTGTGACTAAAAATAGTGTAGATTTATCTATGGCCTTTTGCACACAGTAAGTTTCCCACTATTCCATCACATGGGGGCAAGTTTAAGTAGTGAAAAAGTAATATTTTTTTCTATCGAAAAATTTGTAGATAAAAGAATAACTTTATGTCATATTTAAAAAAAAAATTAGAGAATTTTCATCTATGTAGCCTTCAAATATAGGAATATCAAAATTAACGTGTACTTTGAAGGGGATGGAACATCCAAAGTTGACACATGATGAACATGCATCACCTATTAGCATATATTGAAGGATCAAGGAAAAATATCCATCATCTCATTCCTTTGTCACTTGAGGGCTTCCTTGAGCAATAGTTTAATAATATCTCTTTCTTCTTCTTCTTTCTTTTCTTCTTCCATGGGAGGGCATTGGGATGGACGAGGATGATCTTGCAAGGTCTCAAGCAGTTTGAATCCAAACTCCTTATACCTTGACCTCATTGGGTACATACCCAAGAAAAAGGATAAAGAGCAACCTGCTATGATACTACACATCTAAGTTTATTAAGGGAATGAAATGAAATGGATATTTGTAATCAAAATACAGAGATACAATGAAAATTCACTTCTCTTAATAAATGTAAAGTATCTTTGAAACTATATAAATGCATAATGAAACAAACTAGCTCAAACAGTGGTAGCTTATATATCAGAAGAGATTTGATGGCTACATGCCTTGCCATATTCTTTTACGATGAGGCTCCAAGACCATTTTATAATAAATAAGCAATGATAAAATCCTAAACATCCAAAAACCTAACCCTAGGAGATGAAGTGCCAAAGGCCTTGCCGGCCCCGATAGGATAAGTTGCAATGTCAACTTCTCGAGGTTATAAATTGGCATACAGTCTTTGTTTGAGGCACTTAGTATCCCATTAAAAATGTCTAATTGAGAAGTACATTTTCTCACTACACTTGGATTCTACAACTAATGAGTTCTCATTTCTCCAAAAAGTGTTGTTTACGGATTAAAAATGACACCAAGAGATTAGGACCAAAAATGCTATAAAAAACTACCAAAATATAAAATCATGTTATGAGCTAGTGGAATAGGTGGGTGGCCACGGATATTCACCGGGATCACAAATATCACTATTAAAGTTAGAGAAAATGTATTACATTGATTAAATGATTATAGAACACTCATTTTTTCTTTATCATGGTGAATCGGTAACTCAAAGTAATTTTCATAAGGCCCAACATCAAATTAACACCTACCACTATAACACTAATAGTATATGCAATAAACCATAAGTTAGATACACCAATAATTTTTGAATTAGCAAGATCCAAGGCTCCATGAGGGTGGGGGAGCCTACAACTTGAGCTTTATCATAATAGGCCATAGATGTCCCCATGTCCGCTTCAAAACTGGGTGGAGAGGATAACACCCCATGTACCAACAACTTTGTCATCTCATGAGGAGACTAAAAACTCAACTTGTACAAAAGAAAATGATAAATATGTATGGAGCATGTCATACATTTATCATCGTGTACGAAACATTTAACACTAAATATAACTTACCATAAGTGTATACAATGTAGTTTAACATATGAAAATTAATGTATGAAGTGTAAACCATAAATTAACAAATCACCCAATTCAAAACAAAACCACCCCTTAAAGGAAAAAAAGATAAATAAAGTATTTATTCTTACTTTTCATATTTGGCATAACACCCTTAGCATGTTGGAGCCTGTTTTAGCATAATCAAAAGCCAATGTATGATGACATTTTGAATTATTACAAACTTATTTAAATGTGTTCCTTCAATTTTCAACATCATTTGCATTATTGATGAAGTGAATTTAATAATTATACCAGCATATATCCATTATAACTTTGTATCTACTGAGTATTGAGAGATATCAAATATCTCGAAATCAAAAACTATTTTTGAGTGCAAAAATTGAAGAAACGTTTGCACATTGACAGATTTGATTCTTGTTTCCCTTTAGTAAATCCAAAGTTAATATTGATCTATGCTAGTTCTTAACAATATTATTTATATATTTAAATTTATATGTCTCATATGTTTCTTTATTTTTCCATGAAACTGATTAACATTGAAAAGATCTTCTATAGCCCAATACAAGAGGTTTTTGTCAATTCAAATCAACTATATAATAACAAATAATTTTATTAAATAATATAGAAAAAACAAATAAAACTCATGTTGGTATAATAAAATTCTTCGATTTCACCCTTTTATTTTCTATAAACTTTACATATAGAGGTAATTTAATGGCCCCTTCAATAAATAAAATCCATTATATATTATTGGCGTTGCCTCTCATTAAAAGTAATTACACTAAATAAATTAAAAACATGAATTTAAAACATTATTTTTATATTATATATTATTAAATTTATTTTTAAATTATAACTTTTAAAACACTTCTTTGATTCCTTTATTAATGTTGCTAATACAGTTTCTCAAAATTCCAATCATTCAATAAGATATCATGGTTTGTCCATTTGTATTAAAGTAATTATCGTCATATATATTAAGTGATTTATTTTCATTTTAATTTCTACTGAACAAACGATTTTTAACCATATTGGGGAGATTGTTGCTCCAAGAGACCTTGTTTAAGGGAGAATGTTCATATAACATTACATTAAAATATGACTATACATATTTAAACAAATTAAAAGTCAGCAATAATAAAAATAACAAATTAAAAGATAGTAATAATAAAAAATTAGTGTTGGCCACTACTAAAATCTTCAATTTCCATATTAATTTTAATTCAATTTTATATAAATAGATAAAGTAACTAAAAGTAAAAAAAATTAACTTACCTTTCTAGTATGAGGTAAATAATCTTAATATAGAATTGAAAAATAACATGTAAATATAATATCAACATAGATCCATCTTAACTCCTATTAGTGTTGTTCGAGTAAAATTGACTCAATCAAGGTACCAATGGTCTTTTGGCTCCATGTATATGAACATGCATGGTGTTTTCCATGGTATTTATCTATGATGTAGCCTATTTATGGGGTAAAAACTCTTTGATTATTTGTCTTATTGGAAACTGAGATTAAACAACAGGGTCTTTAGATACCACCACTTCTCTCGTTGCTTTTTTATCCCAACATTTTGTTCCTAAAGATAACACATGACCTTAAGGAGAAAAAGTGTGAGTGGCAAGACTGAGAATCCAAGCCATGGTTGTATGCTAGTATTGCTAGTGAAAATGTAGTGCAAACTACTTTTAAGACCATCTACTTATGTGGATGAAATGCTAAGAAAATATGCCATGGATGATGGAACTCCACGAAAAAAGTAAGAAGAAGAAGAAATGGTAATATAAACAGATGTTCGTAAAGTGTTTGATGAAATGCGTCAATGAGATGATAGTTTCATTGGTGAGATGCAGTCATGGGTATGAGCTCTGATGATGAAGGATCATATGGACCAGGTGATGTTGAAAAGTTAGGATTAGGAAATATATAATGAAGGCATAGATCGGGCTAGATAAAGAAGTTAACATAATGGTTGTATGGATGAAAATAATGAAGATCGATGAAAAAAATAGAGATGGACTCAAGAGTGTTGAATTTTAATGAAGGAGCCATTGTGTGATGTATGAACATCCTAAGTGTTTTGGTCTAAGTTGTAAAATAATGTCATAGAAAAGTGTATTCCCCTAGGAAATTCCAAGACTTGATGTTTAGGTAGACATATTGTGTAGGAGCATGAATAGTTGTAAGACATTAAGAACTTGCTCAGGCATATATGTAGTGCAAGTGGCACATCGAGTCATAAAGTTGTGGAATGGACCACTTGGAGACATATTAGGGTAGAAGGTGTACTGGAATCCTAGCTTGCCAAGGGGAATGTGAAAACTTATGATATTTTTAATGATTGGGACTGGGTCAATCTCCCAAAGTCAAATTAAAGGGGTGATAGTTAGCGTTGTTCGAGTAAACCTGACTCAGCCAAGTTACTAATGGTTTTCCAGCTCTAGATATACAAGCACTCATGTTTTTTCCCATGATATTTACCTTATGATGTAGAATATTTATAGGCCAAAAAACTCCATGAATATTTTTCTTTCTTGGCAATGAGATTAAACAATGGTATCTTTAGACACCACCACTTCTCTGAGTGCTTTGTGAACCTAACAACTATGGTCTAACAAGCACTAATAGGAATAAAATATTTTAATATTTTAAAATGAAAACCTCATTTGAGTGGAAAAATTGAAGAAAGGTTTTATCATAAAGGGATTTGATCCCTCTTTGCCCTTGGTAGATCAGAACTAAGATACACCTATTGTGTTTTTGAGAAACACACCAATATCAGCATAGATCCATCTTAAATCCATATCTATGAAGCTCAAGTAGGGCTCAAATATTTTAAAATTTAAACATCTTTTTTTAGTGTAAAACTTGGGGAAATGTTTGCACATCAAAATATTTGATCCCTCTTGATCCTTGGTAGATCAAATTTAAGATAGATCTATCCTAGTTTTGCTAAATAGACTAATAGAAGAAACAAATTAATAAAATATTTTAATTATAGAAATATTTGATATTTTTATTTTGATTCACACTTGCCGCTTATCATTTGCCCCTCATAGTTTCAACGTGCAGAAACTCTTCTCTTCTCTCTCTCTCTCTTGTTGATCTTATATTATATATTTATATTTTTTTTATATATATACCACACCCACACACACACACACACTATGTACTACAAAGTTGATATAAAATTATGTTATTTATTTTGTGCACTGAAATTATTTGTCTATGGCTTAAACTAAAATATTTTTCTTTATTTATATATTTTTATTTGAAATATTACATGTCACTGTAACATAGGAAGAACTACTCATCATGTAAAACAAATTCTTTATGTAATTTAACTTTTAAAAGTTAATTTACTTTTTAGTATGAGTTAAACATGTAATTGATCACTATTTAATATGGAGTTGAAAAATGGAATGTGAAAATTATATTATTATCCCAATAATTGAAAAATATTTTTTTGTAAGCCATCAATATAATATTTCAGTGCACATATTAAATGTAACAAACCCCCTCTTAAACCTTACCACACACTAGTTGAAAGGAGGTGGTCACTAGAGAGACTTGCGATCAATGGTAACATTATGGAAATCGAGCCTATTTTTTTTTTTTTTTATCTTGTGCTCATATTTAGATCCCCAACTTGCATCATTATTGGATCTGTGTCATCGAGACATTTCCACCTCTATAAAATTTCATCTCAATCCAATCTTTGGATGACAGAAACTAGGACAATACTGAGAGGGGAGATGAATCATTATTGTAGGAATTTAAATAAACTTTCCTTCACTTGGAATGATTTTAGGACAACAATAAATACTTTAGAAATTAATTTAGATGTGCATGACAAGAATCAACATAACTAGCACAAATAATACACAAAGATTCTTCAATCTTTTCTGCAATTTCTTCACAAGGCAAGTTATAACTTGTTACAAAATTATTTGGCTACAACTAGCTGGAAGTTACAACTCCTTGATTTATAAGATACAACTGAAAGGAGCTACAACCCTGGTCTAAAAGTTACAACTTCTTAACATCAATGATTCATTTTTCATCCATTTTCAAACTGAAACCATGAAGGCCACATCTTTTTACAAAATAAAACAAATTTCCAACACCACCTTCAACAATCTATGATTACTCAGAAACTCACCATACACACCAATAGCCTCAGTTCAACCCAACTTGCACACTTCTACATCACTCTTACTAAATTCCTCAATCGATTATGCGTATAAAGAAAATTTTCTACAAAATTCGACTTCTTTTCTTTTTAGTTCATCTTCACTTTAATTATTGCGTGAATCTATTATTTCTAGATTTTGTCATGTTCTGTCAATTCATATGAGTGTTCTCCACAATTTATCAGTCATTGATCACCCGTTTCTTCAAGAATAACTAATTACATCTACTAATTCTCGCAATCTAGAACTTTATCAAGGTTTAGCTGAGTTTTTATTATTGTTATAGGGCTCTAACTTTGGCTTAACCACCAATTATGCCTCTTATTTTTTCCGTGTCATTCTAATTGCACTTTAATCTCCTGTGCAATTTGTATATTGGATTCTTTTATTCCCATAAGACCATGGAGCTATGATGATCACCTTAGTCTTTAAGTGCTTAACCATGGGCCTTTTGCATTTTAATCCATGAGGGCTTATCTTCCTCTATGTTATTTTTCTTCTTGTCACATAGAACCTTGGCTAGGTGCTTTAATCCCAACACCTTTATCCCGTCACTTCTCTTATGTGCCCTTAATTACTTCTAGGGTCATGTCGTCAAGTCGATGTGTTCCGTGGCACTACCTCTTTGCTTTTCCATTGGTCGTTTTCACCCCAGTGTACTGTCAATGTGTCGCAACCCTCTCACCCCATCAGTTCCCTTGTGCACCTTTAATTTACCTCTGAGTTATGCCTTTAGGGATGAGATTTCTTAGTGGGTCACCCTTTTCTCCTACAAGCTAATCACCTACATGCCCAATCTACATTATTTATGACAACTGTCATGTCAGCTCAATGCCCAATCAACTCACTGGTTCTTCCTTTGTACACTTCAAATCCCTTTGAGATCAAGCCATCGAGATGATGTCATGCTGAAATCACATGTACCCCATGATTTCATCTAAGAGGTGACACGTGTCACCTAAATATTTCTCACTCAAGTACCCAAAAACATTGAATTTTCATGCCACATGTACATCGTACTTGATGCCATGCTGATGTTATCTCGACCAACCAAATGTTTTCATGTGTCATATTAGATATGAGAGAGAAAGGGTCTCAGAGTCTTGGTTGTGCATCAATTTTCCTTTTTAAAAAATTATAAGGGTCCCAATCATTTCTCCGTGTGCCACATTGCCCGATCTTGCTCCATTATTATGGAAACCATTTCTTGAAAAAATAATTGATTGTGTGACCACTATTGCATGGTTTATGGAATTGAGAGAGGGGTGTTGGAATGAACCTTTATTATTGATCTCATGATTGTCTGGTGTGGGAAATCTACCCATTTTGACACCCTCCTACATAGTAATGTTTCAGCCTATCAACTTATCAGAATATGGTTTATGGAATTGAGAGAGGGGTGTTGGAATGAACTTCTATTGTTGATCTCATGATTGGCTGGTGTGGGAAATATACGCATTTTGACACCCTCCTACATAGTAATTCTTATGCATGTCGACCTATCGGAACACATTCTATGTGACAAGGAGATGCAAGGGTCTCAATCTAACAACTAACATGATCGTCGTTTAACTCTGTTTAACTTTGGACTTTGCAGGGATTGTGTCATCTTGCTTGCATCATCCTGGACCCTCTTTTGCGTGATATTTGAAAATTGTTGGGGTACTCTTGTTAGGATAAGGTATACAATGGGATCTAGAAAGGGCCAATAGCACTGCTTCCCGCCACTACACTATCTACACCATGTCTGCCCGGAGCTTTATTTGGCCTCTTCACTAATGTCCTTGTCACGTTTGGAAAGACACCAAACTAAATTCTACTAAGACCACCTCCACCAATTTAACTTTGCAACATTTTGAATTTAATGTTTGAGGATTTGACTAGCCATATATGTTGATCCAAAATGCCATTTTTTATCTTCCACATAGCATTGGAAATATTTTTCATATCTCTGTCCATCTGCAGGGGTTCCAACTTCACTCGAAGTGATATTCTACACTAGAAATGCCTTCAAATTATCTACACCATTTCACCATGCTCAACTCATCTTGTAGTCACCTTATGTCATCCATTTTCCATGCTTTGTCATGATTTTCCATCAATGAAAAAACAATTATAACATTCTCCCCCTTTGGCATTGATGGCAACACCTCCGATCAAATAAACTAGCATATTGAAAACAAAGTGCATTTGTAAACTTCTCTTTTGGAGACTACTCCACCTAGAATGGAATTATATTTTTATATATCATTGATGATGGGGTGTTGTACTATTGTTATTGTGGTTTTTTTGTTGTTTTTTTGCACCATGACTTCTCTAAGAGTTCTCCCCCTTTATATTTTAGTGTTTGGGGACACTTCTTTATTTATTTTTTATCACCAAGACTTCTCCCCCTTTGACATCAATGTCAAAGACACTAATCGACTCCCCATGCAACTTTACTCCTCCTATCAACAATATTCCCATGCCTTGATAAACTTGTGGACCCAGTAGGCTTCATCTTAATATGTTGAATATTGTTGGATGTTGTTATTCCTCTTGAAGGAAGACATAGTGGATGGAGGCAAGAGGAACAACTCCCAATCTTTGTTGCAAATACTCAAATTGATCTCCACATAGGCTTACCATGTGCACAAAAATGAAATGAGTTAGGCTTCTTCTTGAAGCAAACCATTCCACTACATCAAGTATTCAAGTAGAACCATGTTCCTTAGCCTCCTCTCTAGTCTGAAAATTTCACTCAAGTATAATGAATAATTCCCCTCATCATCCAAGGGTGGATCTCAGCTAATGTAGTAATCTATTGCCCAATTCCCCCTTTTCTGTGGGTAACTCCACCTCTTAAGCCACTTCCCCTACTCATCTAGATATCTTGTAAGGGCCATAAAATCCGATTTTATACTTTTCTATTCCACTCATATTTAAACAATTCTTATTGCTGGGTCATAATCGTAGGAAGACCATGTCTTCCACCTCAAACGAGTGCTTCCTACGATGCTTATATGCATATATCTTATGAGTGGTTTGGTGAGAATATCAATAACCCTTTCTTTTGTAGGAACATACTCTAGCTTCACAATCCGGTTAGCAACATGCACTCTCATGAAATGGTACTTGATTGGAATGTGCTTTGTCTTTGAGTAAAAAACATGATTATTTGACATGTTGATGGCACATGTATTGTCACAAATTATAGGAAGAGGCTGATCATAAAACACTTGTACATCTTGCAAAATCTACTTCACCCACAATAATTGAGTGCAACAAGAATTTTCTACAATATATTATGCTTTAGCTGTATATAAAGAGATTGAAGCTACTTTCTTTCTCAACCATGAAACTAGACATTCTCCAGGAAAGAATGCACCACCTCTAGTGCTCTTATGATTATTTACATCACTTGCCCAATCAAAATCATTATAAAAAGTTGCCAAAAAATATTTACCTCTTGGGTACCACAGTCCATAGTCCATTGTGGCTCTGAGATAACTGAGAATCCTCTTGGCTACTAGAAGATGGCTTTATCGAGGGGTTGCTTCAAATATTTTGATAATACCAACAACCTGCATAATGTCTAGTCTTCAAGCTATTAAATACAATAGGATTCCAATGATAGATCTGCATATATTCTAATCCACTTCTGGTGATTTATCAGACTTACTAATCTTACAACCCGTAACCATTAGTGTGCTCACTATATAACATTCCTCCGTGCCAAACTTCCTGTTGGAATTATGGCACAGGCATAGATGTTGTCCTTGATGGCAACTCCCTTTGGTAACAAATCTCAGTTCAGGCACTTAGAAAGAAGAAAAAGACATATACGCAGGTTCATCTAGATGAAGGCGCGTATACACGCAGATTATTCATTACAAAAGCGCGTATATGTTGGGGATCATACTTTTGGTCCTTGGTAGTTAGTTCTTGGGAATTGAACCTATTTTTTGGACCATGGCGTCTCGTCAGATGTGTTGATCCCTAGTTTTTGGTTCATGGTATTGAAATGTTATGGTTTTGGACCATGGTATTGAGGAAGGCATAAGACTATAAAAGAGAAAGGAGATCATGTGGCAAATGATCATCCACATTATTATTGAATATCTGATAAAGTGTTAGAGCTGGTATATTGGTAATTGGGTTGTGATGCAGATCTGGATCTAAATGAAGGAGGAACCTTAGCGCAAAAGGAAGGATAAGTTCTATTCATGGGTCATAATCTTTAAGCTTGAATGATAGTATCTTTAAATGATTTTGATCTGCTAGATGTGGTGCTTGCTTGATCTATAAGTCTGATAATCTGTGTTAACTAGTGATTGAATATCTAGAAGAGTGAATTATCCTTTATAGATCTGTACGCAGGTTCAGTGAAGCGAAGGCGCGTATACACGCAGTTTCAGTGAAGTCATAACGCGTATACGCAGGTTGTTTCATATGCAAATGCATATGCACGCATGTTTTAGGCTGATAAAGTAGCATATATGTTTTAAACGGTGATCTTGCTACTTCTGTTCATTGCTGTTGTGTTCTGGGTTCTGTTTTGGTGTGTGGTTTCTGGTACTGCGTTTTTGGGTACAGCTGTCAGAGAGATATCTACTTGGTTCAGATCTAATTGGTGAAAAAGAGATTGGTTGATGGAGAAATGCTTGATGATTGATTGATGTTCATGGATCCAGTCTGAAAATTTATGAAACGTGGTCCCTGGAACAAAGAGAAGGTTGTAGCCTTCTGTAGGTCAGCACCTACGTACTAGTATCTTGGCTAGTACAAGAGCTAAAGGGGGTTGTAGCTCCCTTCTAGGAGAAGCTGGAAAACAAGAGAGAGTTGTAGCTCTCTCTCTGCAGGTTGCAGCCTGCGTACTGGTAAAGGACTGCACCAGTACATTGTAAACAGAAGTTTCTAATTAAAGAAAGATAGAGACGAATTGCAGCAGGTGGTTTTCACCCACATTGGGTTT
>APFE030359117.1:0-22296 GCA_000404065.3 Pinus taeda
CCTGGACATGCAGAAACTAAGGCAAGAAATTCAGGTGCTAGAGTCTCAGATGTCAGAACTCAGTCAAGCCAAGGATAGCTTAGCAAAGGTAAATGAAAAATATGATAATTCTAAGCAAAATGTGGCTGAGAGGGAGAGAGAAGTAAAAGCTCTGAAGAAAACAATTGCAGGGCTAGAAAAGGAGCTCAATTTTGAGAAAGTTACAGCAGAGCTCAAACAAGTAATTTGGACCACCATTGGACAATCAATAACTAACCAATGGGAGTACATTGATGCCATATACGAGCAAGTGGGACTCATTGGCATGGCAAGAAAAGAACTACACAGAGCAAGGACCTCTTTAGGCAACATGCCTGAGTTTGCCCCCAGGATGATTGAAGTACTCAACTATAGGACAAGTTCCCAGCTGGTAAAAATGGGAATTGGAAATAGGAATGAAACCATTTCTCTGATCAAAAGAGTCCTAACAATGAAGAGTTTAATCCAGACCATGGACAGAAGAATCTAGGATATGCAAGCTGATATAAACAAATTTCAAAATAGGTTCTTGGCTCTGCAGGACAAAGGGCTCCCCAGCTTGCTAGAATCAGGGAAGTTACTCTCTCATGAAAATTATATCAAGAGGGTAAGCACTTTTGCAGCAATTCAGATCGCTGAGACACGAGGAACATCTTCAGCAGGCCCCGTAACACGGCAAATTCTTTTTGAAAAATTAGATAATTTGTTTTTTATTAGAAATGAAGTTTCACATTTATTTGATGAGCCTCCTCACTTCTATAAATATACAGAGGCTGATGAGACCTTAGGGTCAATTTTAAAACATCAGCTGCCTCCTCCAGACACATGGCAAGATTTAATGGGGTTACTTTTGAACCAAAGTTGAGAAGTCAAATCTTTTTCTTCGGCAAAAAGGTTTATATTACATATACAGGTGGGAAAAATCCACATCAGTAGGTATGAAGACGCTGAGCCAACTCAGTACGGTACTCGACCGCAGTAACAGCATCAGCAAGCACAGTGGGCAGGGCCAAGAAGACACAAAAAATAACAGCTGCACAGCACATCATTCTGCAGTTATGGCAAAGTCGTACAACCGACTCCGCAATGCCCAAAGGTCAAAAATTATCCTGACAGGAGTTAAAGGCTTTTAAGACTCAGTTATGTTTGTAATTACTTCTCATCTACACACCATGTACGAGTGTAAGAAGATATTTTCCTCTCAGATGACTCAATGCCTGAGATATTTTTGTATGAAACTTCTATATATTCCCCCTCGCATTTGTTGGCAGGGGTTGGACTCCGGATGTAAGAAATCTCTTGATATCTCTTCTATTACTCTCATATTGTAAACTCTCAGACAGCTAATACAAAGAACAATGGGATTTCTCCAAGCATTGTGTCTCTTGATCTCCTGATGGTGTATGGCTCAAAGTTTCAGGATTCCTGTGTATTTCATGGCTCAATAAGTTTTCTCGTTACTCTTTGTTTTACATGTGATCATTATTCTCTCATATGTCTTTCATGCTTTCCATACACTCAAATATCTAGGTAGCAAGGAAAAAGAATAGTCTCAGGACTTAATCATTGGTTACCCTGAGCTCAATCTAAGCTATCTCATATGTTTTCTTCAGTTAAAGTATTTAAAGAGTAATTCTTCAATGCTACCTTTAATACTATATCATCACAGTGCTTTGTTATTTCAGGAATTCAAGTAAGTGCTCCTAAATAATAGACCTCTTTCACACTATCCAACTTAGTAAAGAATCCTTAATTGCTCTTTGCTAGTCGTTTTCCATTTCACCCTCACAACTTACATTTTGTTTTATGAAATACACAGAGGCCCTGTAATACCAGCAACACTCAATCCATGATCTCAAGAACGCAACAGCTACAGACCCCATTGCGCAATGGATTAGTTTCACCTGCAGACATACTCTAAAATCTATCAGAAGCATCCTCCCAACCAAACATAAAAACAAACAAATATCCACTTCATAACTAGCCTAAAATTTCATTAAAACAGTGACAAATCTTACAGAGAGAGCCCTCTCTGATTACAGCTGGGCTAGAAGCTGTAGTCCAAAGATTGGTTAGTGGTTACCCCAGCCGTATTCCCTAAGGAGTCATAGGGAACAACCTGGGTGTTAACATATTGTTTCATGAGCAGACTGATAAAAGTAATACTAAGAATGATACATGGCATATATCTAATGATGCACATATCAAGCTTGATACTTTGATTAAGCAGGAACAGGAACAGGTACAGGTACAGGATCAGGATGATAGCAGCAGTATGAGCACATCTAGCAGCAATGAGTCATCACAAGGGGGTGATTCACCTCAAAGCTGACGAGTCATGGATGGAACACCCACAGGCATTGAAGCACCAAGAAGGTCGTCCCGACAGACTCAGCTTCCTGCAAGGTATAGAGACTATGCCTTAATGTCTAATATAATGAATGTTGAAGAACCAATTGATTATGAGCAAGATAAGCAACATGAACCATGGATTAATGCTATGAATGATGAGTATGCTTCTATTATGAAAAATCAAACATGGGAATTAGTGGAACTTTCCTGAAAATAAAGTTCCAATTGGAAGCAAATGGTTGTACAATAACGAAATTTTAAAGCAGATGGTAATACAATGAAAATTTAAGGCAAGATTAAGTAGCAAAGGATATGCCCTCAAGGGAGGGAATTGATTAATGAAGACACTTTTGCACAGTAGCTAAGTTGAATACAATTAGATTACTGATTGCCTAGCCACAAAACATAATGGAATATACATCATTGGATGTCAAAATCTGCTTTTTAAATGGTGATTTAAAGGAAAAGAAGGTTTATTTGTTCAACCCTGAAGGTTTGTTCAAACAGGGACAGGAGCATCTGGTTTGCAGGTTAAGAAGGCATTGTATGGTTTGAAACAGGCACCAAGATCATGGTATGTAAAGATTGATACCTTCTTTCTTCAGAATGGATTTGTGAAAAGAAAAAATGATCCTAACTTGTATGTTAAGAAAGATGAAAAAGGAAATGTTGCTTTAATATCTTTGTATGTGGATGATCTCATTATAACAGGCAGTGCTCACAAGTTAATTGAAGAAATT
Organism: Pinus taeda; assembly: GCA_000404065.3. Taxonomy (NCBI): domain Eukaryota; kingdom Viridiplantae; phylum Streptophyta; class Pinopsida; order Pinales; family Pinaceae; genus Pinus; species Pinus taeda. The sequence goes on from APFE030359117.1 coordinate 3,111, forward strand.
AAAGTTCAGTTGTCACAGAATTTGAAATGAAAGATTTGGGTGAAATGCATTACTGTTTAGGAATTGAGGTATGGAGAGAACCTGGTAAAACTTTGATCACTCAAAGCAAATATACAAAGGAGATTCTTAAAAAGTTCAATATGACAGATTGCAAAGCTATGTCAACTCCCTTGGAACAGAATGCAAAGTTGTACAAAGAAGATGGATCGAAAGAGGCAGATGGAACATTATATCGTTAGTTAGTGGGAAGTTTGAACTATCTCACCACTACCAGACCAGAAATTGCATACTCAGTCAGTATCCTTAGTCAATTCATGGCTAAGCGTTCAGGAAATCACTGGAATGCTGCAAAGAAAGTTCTTCGATACTTAAAGGGAACAGTAAATCTTGGTATTATGTATACTGATGTATCTGATGTTGCACTGACAGGTTTTTCTGATTCAGATTGGGCAGGAAATCCAGATGACAAACGATCTACCTCTGGTTATGCATTTCATATTGGATCAGGGGTCATATCTTGGAGTAGTAAGAAACAACCAACTGTTTCGTTATCATCAACAGAATCAGAGTACAAAGCTTTGACCAATGCCACCTGTGAAGCTATTTGGTTGCGGAGAATTCTTGTAGATATTGAAGAAGCACAAAGTGGTGCAACATGTATCGATTGTGATAATCAGAGTGCTATCAAATTAGCACATAATCTAGTTTACCATGCTAGAACAAAACATGTCGAGTTACAGTACCACTTTGTACGTGAGAAAATTGAGTCAAATGAAATTGGACTGATATTTTGTAACACCAAGGATAATGTGGCTGATATATTTACTAAGCCCCTTGGTAAAATCAAATTTGAAGTTTTTAGAAGTCAGTTAGGTATTGTAGAAAATCCATTTCTCCATTAAGGGAGGATGTGAGAATAATGCAGAAATAGAATTAGTTATTAGTTATGAGTGGTTGAACTGAATTAGTTAGGAATTGGTTGCCAGAATTAGTTGTGAGTTTTCCTATATAAGTGTCATGTAATTGAGCAAATGAATGAATGAAGATTGTGTGAGCTTTGTCTCACTTTTGCTGGTGTTTATGCCTGAGTATTTGCTGTAGTTTTTATTGTAATTTTGTAATTTATCCTGCCTTCTTCCTTAAGCGGCGATCAGTTTGCATCCCATGCCTATCGATATCCTCACATAAGAATACCTCACACAAGAGATCTCAGCCTGTAGAACACGACCAACCATGTCCGAGCCGCGAAAGAGCACCGCGAATGATATATGTTGGCTTTGGTGGATGCAGTTAGAAGCTTTGACAGAACAATCCAGGAATTCGCTGGGAAAATGGACGGTTTGGATCGAGAGAGTACTTGGTGCTTAGATGCGATTAGATGACGATAAGGATGATGCTACCCTTTTTGGTGTTGTATTTTATTTATCTGTTGGATGATGACGAGGATGATGCTACCATGAGAAATTGAAATATGTTGGCAATCATCTGCATCAAGTGGCTTTTTTTCCTCTAAAGGCTATCACTATTAGCTGGGCCTCCACCTCCTTATCATAGAATATAAAGCCATGCCTTGATTTATTTTGCAAGTGATATAATTATATACAAGTCAATGTTAACATCAATTCAATTAATAATTGAAAAATCATCTACACAAAAATATATATATATATATACACTGAATCCTAGATTATTGAAGCCAAAGAGTTGCATATATATAGTTCCAACAGTCTAAGTACTCCATAATGTGCATCTGCACGATTGCAGATTGAAATATTAATTAAATCAAATACAATTTTGCATCCGTAATCAAGTACTAAAATTCATGGAAATTAAACACTACCTCCCAATGTTCTGTGACTCAGTTTCTGATAACCAGATTGTTTTCATAAGCTATAGTTGAAGCCATGGAAGAAAGGTCTGCATAGGACCTATTCCCTGGTTCAATTGTTGAATCAATAACACCCCTGGTTCTGCCATGATACAAGTGCCATGATACAAGTTTACAGGATCCTCAAGAAGGCCGATGATACTGAGAAACATCTCGGACCCTCTTCTGGGTATTACGATTCTTTGTCCTAAACCAAATAAAAACATTCAGCCAAACCCTAATTAATGATGTTGGCTGCGGATGAATTCCTTATTCAAATTTTCAATATATTAAGAACAACTATATGAGAAAGAAACAGACCAATAAAAATCAACCATCCCTAACTCATGATGCTGGCTGAGGATAAAATCCTTGTTTGATTCTTGATACTTCAAAAATGACTATTGAATAAAGAGAAAGATCAATAAAATCACCAATGAATCCCCTGAATAGTGTTTTTCACAATCCAACATTATGAGAAAGAAAACTTTAACATAATTCTATCGAGGTTACAAAGTTAATCTCAATCCTTCTTTGGAACCCTAAAAGAAAAGGGTTATTAATAAACTGTTGAGGGTATAGTCAGTTGGGCTGTGGGCCAGGGGGTTTATCACCATTGACACAGTTTCAATTCCCTCTTATTTTCTCAGTGCTTTGCTTGGGAAATCTGTGAAGGGACATAGCTGAGCAGATTAGCCCCAATTTGGCCAAAAAAATTAGGAGTCTCTGTATAAAAATGAAGAGATTGTTCCGGGATGGGTACGTGGAATACAATTTGTTTTTTATCATCGTTTTAACTTTTAAGATGCAATGCAGACATTTCCAGCTGAAGTGGGCATCAGTGGAATCAAGCACCTGCATTAGAGCTGGGGAAAGGTTCTGTGTGTGCAACCAAGAATTGTTCTCGTGGGTATCGATGCCACTGGAGATTTTGTATGCCAATAACTATGAAGTCTCAAATGGCACCCAGCCTTCCCCTAGTTACAGCCCTGCTAGTTTGGGGAATCCAAAGGTTTCAAAGCTGAAGGCAGCTTACTGTTTTGGTAGTTGGACGCTTCAAGGCCATCTGTTGGTAATCCTGTCCGTTTCCATTCTGCTGGTCTTTCTTCCCCTTGTCATTCCTATCCGTTTCCGTTCTGCCCGTGTCTCTTCCTTTTGCCATTGATCTGATGGTTGAAATTTGTTTAATCGTCTAACATCTAAATCTTGTGGTGCACAAAATGACAGATAGGCAATGAGGGAAGTTGATTTCAGAGGGAAACACCTTACATATAAATTTTTAAAAAATAATACATAATTTTCTTTTAAATTATTAAATTTAATAGTAATTCTATATTGAAATAATAAAATTTAATTAAAAACTGTAAAACATGTGTCATTTTCCAGCCGTTGGTAAAATTGTGATTTAATGGCTAGAGTGACAATACACAGTGACGTGGGACTTCTCTGAGAAAAAGAACTGCGAGAGCTTTAAAGTGGTTCGACGGGTTCTCTTTAATTAAGAATGCGTTTGATTGTGTTTACAGCTCTTTTTTTTCAGCTAGTGTTTTGATTTCTATAATTCATTGACCTTCTATCTAATTGAGATTCCTAATTTGTTGGGATGTTTTGGTCAAGTCTGTGGGAATTGATGGACACCAGGTTGAAGAAGAGCACATCCTTTCATCCACAAACAGATGGCCAAGCAAAGGTGGTCAATCGAACAGTGATCCAGTTGCTCAGAGGCTATTGCAGCAAGAATCCCAAGCTTTGGGATAAACATTTGTGTTATGTGCAGCATGCTCACAACCGGGCTAAATATCATTCTACACAGAGATCTCCTTTTGAGACCTGTTTTGGTTTCACACCAAGGTCTCCCTTGGATTTTGTCTTTGGTAAAGACATAGTGGTTGATGAACACAAGAATGTGGACAAAGCAACCAATTTCATTGAACAAATCCAAGAGATTCGTGAGGAAGCACAGGAATAGCTGGAAAGGAGCGAAGCCAAGTACAAGGCAAGGCATGATAAGCATCAGATTGAGCATAGTTTCCAAGTTGGTGATCAAGTCTGGTTGTATATTAGCAAAGACAGAATGCAATGTGAAGGTAAGAAGTTGAAGCCAATAAGGTATGGACCTTTCAAGATACTTGAGAAAATCAATGAGAATGATTTTTGCCTTGATTTACCAGCTTACATGCACATCTATTCAGTAGTTAATGTAGAAAGCTTGAGACTATTTGAACCTTGATTGATTGAAGATCCCGAAGAGCAGAGTCAATTGCCTTGTATTGATGATCTGTTGCCTGAATATCTCAATGAATTGCAGGAAGATATAGTTTTGGACAAGAAGGTGAGAACTACACGTAGAGGGGATGTTGAGTACCTCACGATTGGACTCAAGGGTTCAAAACCAAGCAGAGCAAGATGGATAGAATTTGGGCAAGCGAGGAATCTATATCCTCACTTGATTGATGCTCAGAAACCAAATTTTGGTGGTCCAAAAGATTTTCCAGTGGGAAGGTGTGATCCAAATGGGATCCTAGAACAGTCTCTAAGTTTTCATGACTCTTTAAAAATTATGCAAAAGGTTAAAAATCTTGTGAAGATCAAGGTTATCGAAGGTATCCTCATAACAGTTGCAATTTGTGATCAGCGTGGAGCAATGAGGACTGTCGGTCAAGCGAGCAGACTGTCAGCCCATGGTAACACGCGTTATCACAAATTAGAAAATCCAGAGGCCATTTCGAGAAATGAGGGTCGTTTCTGATATGTGATTAGCGACAAGTCGCTAATCACATATTGGAGGGAAAACCCCTCGGAGAAGGAAAGGCTACAAGCACCCGGACCCAAAATACAGTAAAATGCAACGGATATCATTCTGATTCTGTCAGAAGCAGGATTCCGTAAAAACTGGTAGGATATCGGAAGGGCTTTGAGTGGTAAGCAGTTTCAACCGAGTCGTGCCTGATGCCATATAATGGTTGCCACACATCCAGTGGAAGAGAGAGAAACCGTTCACATCGAACAGGTAAACATCATGCTACTTAGTTGCCTAATATGAACGATGACCGCAGGATCTAGGGCCCCTAGATCAACGACAGAGATGCGTTTCGATGGATGACCAGATGTGACGAGGTTAACAAGCAGAGTTGTAGAGGATTTGAAGTCCGATATGGACGATGCATTGGCAGAAGGTCATGTTTTGCGGCCATTCTTGGAGTTAATAGAAAAAAAACGGTCGTTTCAAATATGTCCAAGAGGACTGACACTCATTTGTTATGAAATAGGTGGCCACCTGCGTGTGAGGCATTATACAGTGGTTGATTATGTAGGACAGAGGGAATTCAAATGGAGAGAGGTAAGGGAACTAGAAAGTAGGGAAGCGAACATGAACATTCACGAATTAGATTGGATTTAAAGCCACCAACTAACAACGAAAGCAACAAGTAGTAAGCTAAGAGCAGAGAGTAGTAGGCAGTAAGCCAAACGCGGAGAGAAGAAGTCGAGCTAACCTACAAAGGCAGCATCGAGCCAAAGTTAAGACAGAGACACAGAGTGTCAGAGAGTCTGTGCACTCCAAAAAAGGCTTGAGAGGTTCAAGCGCACTCCTCTTTAATTCCTCTCATGTATGAGTTTTAGATTGGGCTCATACTACTGTGACCAATAGAGGTCTAGAGTCAGTAAAGAGAGTTTGTGTACTCCAGAGACTTGGGGTATCCAAGTATAGTCTTGTTGATTTGTATTTGTTGAGTGAGACTCAAATTGAGCTCACTGTTGTAAAATATCTGCTTTGAAAACATAATAGAGAGGCCACCACTAAAGGCTAGACCACGAGACGTAGCCTAGGAGTATTGGGTGAACTCCTTATTAAACTTGTTGTGATTATATGTTTGCGTGTTATGTTTTCTTTAACTGCTTCATTGCCTGTGTATTTTGCAATCTTATCGATCCGTTGCATAAAATATCATAGGCACATCCATGCACATGTGTTTGTAATACCTTATTAATTGTCTTAGATCAATTTTAGATCAGGTGGGACTTTTTGGAAGCTTTTCTTGGTTTCTTCGGTTTAATTTATTTAAAATCCCGCAGGAATTTATTAAAATCACAAGGTTGATGGGTGACCCTTGCACAATCGAAGTGCCATAAGGGTTTTTAAGGATGCCTAATCCATATATACACTCAGAAAACTCGTTTAATTAACACAAATCATGATTTCACCTCAAATTTCTTTGCCGAATTGGAATTTATTAAAATCACAAGTTTGATGGGTAACCCTTGCACAATCAAGTGCCCTAGGGGTTTTTCAAGATGCCTAATCCATATATACACTAAAAAACCCACTTTAATTTAACACAAATCACGATTTCACCTCAAATTTCTCTGCCTAATTTCGTCACGAAAAATTCCAAAAAGTCGCACTAAAGGGAGGTACCTAAATTTATCCAAAAATTTGAACTAAATACAGGTCCATAAATTTAGAGAAACATCTCATTTATTTGAATATTGAATTTAAAACCATGGGTACACTAAACCAAGTTCTCAAAACCACTACCATATGACGCTATCAATTTTGATTTTTCCCAAGTCAAATTAAAAATTTATTTGTCATATTTTATTTATATATTTTAATTCTAAATTAAATAATTACAATCCCAAAATCTATGGTAAAAATTAAAGCTCTTGACATATTAGAAAGTAAGATGAATTTAGCCTCTTTAATTATTAAAATTAAAATTAAAATTATTATTATTGATGTAATTTCATCTACCCAAAATGTTTTAATTTATTTTTATTTTTATTTTTATATTATATCATCTAACATTTTGACTAGATTAGATTACATAAAAATAAAATAAACATAAAATTGAGGGAAATAGTATAGTTATATTGCAGGCAGTATATATGTATTAGTAGAGAGCAAAGAGATTACACACAACATAAATCACACTCATTGTTTATTGATCACATAAAGTAGTTACATATATAAGAATTAGATCACCGACTTCTAGATGAGAAGATCCGAGGAAGGTGGATCTATGACTCATAGACAACTCATACACATAGGGGAATAGCTAATCACACCTAGAGACTCATAATGAAAACTCAAAACAACAAATGGAAGCATTAATTCCAACACCCTTCCTTAATGCTTACATGGAAAATATTGAAAACACATATTAAAAAAACATGAATAATCTTTGTGTGACTCGTCTTCATCAACACTCACGTAGACTTTGGAATCTCACAAAGAACGCTCTTTCACCGCCACATCTTTGAGCTGTCACTTGAACTCCATTTAAAACGTAACCGCCTCAAACCATTATTGATGAACTTTGCATGATCAACAATATTGACACTTGAACTTGTCGGGGCTTCTGCGATAAGAGCCATCAAGTAATGAACCATCCTATGGACCAACCACCATATGTTGGTTATTTTACTTTTGGCTATCTACGAGCTGCTAGGATGGAGGTCTCAATACTATATGTGTTCAAAATTTGATCACTCAACTTGAACTTAATAGCACACCAAAATTGATGTTTCAGACACCAGGGCTTCCAGTTTAGGAACCACCAACCCTTTTTATAACCAATAAAAACACAAAGACCAACAGCTAGAATGTACAAAGACAAAATCAATGACTGCTCTTTATTGATCTCTGCAAATTAGATCAAATATAATAATAACAACTTTGCATATTGGTATTTTCCATCAGATCTATTGCATTTAGATCTCGATCTCTCGATAACCAATAACACAATGTTTTATTAGTTCATATCTAGAAATAAAAATGCCAACATTCCACCTATATGCCGCAATTGTACGTATACACCATCTGATAATCTCAAGAACCACCATTTAAAATATGTAGTCATTTCTCTCAATTGTAGATCCACACTAGATCAAACCAAATCTATGTTGATCCAACTTGTTCATAAGTATATCTCCTCTTCTTTTACAAAGATTTGTCCACAATGGAACTTCACAAAATAGCAACAACATTGGATCTTCGTAATTCTCCTTTGCATACAATTATCCATAGTCCACACACAAATCAATTACTCATACAAACTATAGATCAAACACTCTATTAAACTAATCTATGTACAAAGGAGTATCATGGCTAAAATTGCATGAACTCAACCCATCTTTTGAGAGAGTCAAGGTTGAACCAGATACCATGTTAAAAAATAGAGAGAGCAAATATATTATGCACAACACAAATCACACTTATTTTTTATTGATCACACAAAGAAGTTACATATATAAGAATTAGATCGCCGACTTCTAGATGATAATATCCAGAGAAGACTGATCTATGACTCATAGGCAACTCACACACATAGAGAAATAACTACTTCTAGAATCACACTCTCACAATGATAACTCACAACAACACATGGAAGCATTACTTCCAACAATTTACATAACATAACCTTATAACATCTCTTCTATTTGAGTTGACGAGAGTAAATCGTCAACTAAATACTAGCATAGAACCATCTTAACTCAATATCTATCAAGTGTTGAGGGGGATCAAATATCTTGAGATGCAAACCTATTTTAGAGTAAAAAGAGATTTGATCCCTCTCAGTGGTTGCTAGGTATGGATCTAATATGGTCTATATTTTAAATTAAGTTGTATAAAATAAAAATAAAACCTTCATAAAAATTGATACTCAAGTTATTTCACCAAAATTTATCATTTATATTTATTTTTTAAATTTCATTTCTTTAAAATAATTCAAAAAATAAATAATTTATAAATATTTATATCTAATATATTCAACCAAAGTTCATATTTTACATTTTAGAAATAAAAAATTAATAATTTCTATATATAATGATAAATTAAATCTATTAAAAATATATAGTTCTAAAATTAAAAAAATTAAAAAATGTGATCATCCAACCCATCATGTTCTATTTAGTGTAATAAATAAAATAAGATACATTTTTGAAAGGAAACTTATAATATTTGGTAAAAATCATAAAACTTTAGGATATTCAACCAAAATCCAAAAGTTATATTCTTTCCAAAAACATTAATAGGCATGAGGATATTCCACAAAAACAAAACATTGATATGCATGAGGATATTCCACCAAAATCGGTCATTCAAAATTTAACTATTGATTTTAGACACTTAAATTCCTTATTTATTAGATTAAAAATGTATCCCATAAAGAATCATTAACACCTAATGTTCCAAACAGCTCACTAATCCTATTCTCAAAATCCATTTTACTTCCTCCTTGACGGTATACTTAATAACTTGAATACCAATGTTGAGACCCTCTCCTTTAATTGTGTAATCAAATGCCTTTTTCATTTACTTAGTGACTTTAGTTACACTTCTCAGATCTTCTCCTGTATTCATGTAACCAAATGCTTTTTTGATATTTGCAAACTTTCTCTTTTATTCATGTAACCAAATTCCTTGTTCATATCTGCAAAAGAAACGTGATGGGTAATAAATTTATCTAGTTCAATAATCTCCAAAGAAATAAGGAATGACAAATTAATAGCTAAATCATTGGCTTATTGCAACGACCTCCTCCATCTTTCTTTCTGCAATTACTTTAAAAAGAAGATAAAAAAAAAAAAAAATCCAGAATTTAAATGTTTATTGTATACATTAGTTCAAGAGCATGCCACAATTTTTAGATAATTGGAACCCCACATTAATTGGAATTTTATGTTTTTAAATGGCCTTCATTAGAGAATAATACCATTGGAAAAACCATGGGTCATCATAACTTGGAGCCCCAAAGTCTCGAAGTGTACTTTAATTTAATTTTAATATATATATATATATATATATATATAACTATATATAATATATATATATATATAATATAATTATAGTAATATAAATAATGTAATTTGACTTATTTAACATGTTTAAGTAACATAACATGACAAGATCTCTTCCACACTAGGCTAGGGAGAGTCGTCTTCAACTATACATAAATTTAATTTAATTTTTATTTTTATGTCATTTGACCTAGTAAACATATTTAAATAACATAACATGAAAAAACATTACAAGATCACTTCCACACTAAATTAGGAGAGTCTGGCCATAATTATATAGCTTATAAATATTATAATTGAAAATATAAAAATTTAAAAAATAATACATACCTTTCTTTTAAATTATTAAATTTAATATTTTTCTATATTGAAATAATAAAATTTAATTGAAAATTGTAAACCAAATAGTTTAATTAAAATATTACATTCTATATTAATAATACATAACCATAACAATGCATATTCAAGTCTTGTCATTTGTCATTTGTCATTTTCCAACAGTTGTGTTGTTATCGAGGAGACATCCAAGTCTCTTTGTATCTTTCGGCTCACGCTCACTTTATATATATTGTATTTGTATGCACTAGACATCCATATATTTCCCATCTCTTTGGCACTCTCAGTGGGTTCAACTTTGGGAGAACGAGAGAATTTATTCTATTTTGGAAAAAGAGAGGAAGCATGGGGTGCCAACAATTTACTTGATTTTATTTATGATTATCAGTATTTTAGGGAAGTTGTGCCAATAGAATGGCATTACAGAAGGGAATGCAAGTAGAGATTCTTTTTTTAGTGATGCAATTAGGAGCTTCCTATAAAAGGAATTATAGAGGAGCTCGGGCTGAGGGAGTTCTCTTAGACATTACAAGAGGAATTTGCAAGTTAAATGTGAACAATTATCTAATTTATAATGACAAGTCATTGATAAAGGTGAAGAAGTTTATAAGGGATGTTGGAGATTCATTTGTGGAGTTATATGTGGGTTATGTAAGACCCACTCAACCCCCTAGGTTGTTCCCTCTTGGTTTCTTAGATGGAGTAGTAGTGGAGGCCTCAGAGACAAATTTTTGGTGGTCTCGTTTCATAGTGAAAGATATTTCATATCAATGTCATAACTTTTGGTTGGTTTCCTTCCCGCACACAAACATTCTAACAACATATCCTCTATCTACCTTACATCCTCCTCAAGAATGGCTAGATGGAAAGTGGACATGTTGTAGTTGCTGCAACACCCTCCATAATTTTGGCTTACACTCAATTTCAGAGTTGTTGTTGGTCTTGTACATTGTTGTAGGAAACGCTAGAGCTTATTTTATGATCTTTCTTGTAGTGCTTTGGTCCCTTTTGCATGTTGGGTTAACTATCGTCTTTTTCCATGTTTGGTTGTCGTGCAATGTTTACAAGGCTATTCTGATGGCTTCAAAGGTCTGTCTTTGTGTATATGATTTTTTCTAACCATGTAAGCATAAGTCGCACCCATACACAAAGTCCTGAGCACTGTCACATGTTGTCATGGTCGTCCTAAAGTCTATCTTAAGCGTCACACTTGTTGAATCTTCTTGTAAGATAGTCACACGAAGGGAAATTCTTTTTTCATGTGTTCGGATGATCTATGTTGTCATTTTGTCAAATTATGCTAAGCGTCTAATCACATTCAAGGTTCATCATAGTACATCACCAATCCCACACTTAGCCATTTTCAGAAAACCTTCATGACCGAGAAACTTAGCTTCACTGAGCCCTAACTAAATTGTGTATTGCTTAGTCTTAGCCTCTAAGTTGTGACCATGTTGCTTGATACTACACAATTTGCAGTTCCTATCTCCTAGGGTTGCTGCATTGCACAGTTCTTATGCCCAAGACCTAAACTTAACCTCCAGAGTTGCGCAGTTATGTCGTCCAACCTGGCTTGAACTGTGCACTTCACATTTTCAAGCCTCAAGATCATCCCCTGAGTGCTTGAACTATGAAATGCATAGAATAAAATTGTACATTGACACCCCAAAGTGTGCAATTGGCTCTCCTAGTGTCCATTCCCTCAGCGTGACCCCACTGGATCCAAAATCTGCGCATTCTTCTCCCTCAGGCCTCCCTCAGCTATGCAATGCGTAGTCTCAGAGCTCAAGCTTTTCCCTTAGCTTCTGGAACTATAATACGTAGTCACTGATCCCCTCTTCCCAACCTATCACTTGTTTCAAACTCATTTGGTGGATTAGAATGCATCATCTAAGACTTAGGGGATTTCAGATTGATGTCGTCTTTTCATGAGTGAATTGCAGGAACATGTACACTATCATGTCATGGAAAGATGATGGAGAAGGAGAAGAAGGAGGGAATCATTCCTAAATACTCTCTTGTAGCTAAACTCATGAGTTGATCAATCAATAGAAAGAAAAGGGACACAAGTTTACGACCACCATCCAAGACTAAATATCATTGAAGATTACACATCACCAAGCCATGCCAAGGTGAAGAGAAAGCATCTTCAAGAAGACATCCAACACTTAGCAACAACAATGAATTAACATTTACACATCATCAAGCAGCCCATGTCATCAGTGTCATGTCATGTCATGAGTGGTCATATTCCACATCACTATTGTGGATCATGTATATTGTATTCAAACTGTATTGTAAAGTGGTGGTCCAAAGAGTCATGTAAGTTGAAAATTCATAGGAAGTCAAACAATCATGAGGGTAGTCAACAAGTCACCCTTGGTTATATATACTCCCTCATTGTATGAGCAAATGACTTTTCACATTGGCTCATCCCGCAAGGCATTATAGAGATCAACTAGTTCTTTGAGGATCAAGGAGTGGCTCGAATGCTCCACTATTGGGGCTAGTGACGTACATTGCAAACATGTGTCTTGGAAGTTTTACTTAATAATAGAGGCCTTCAAAGCTAGCACGTTCTTCATGCATGGACTATAAATTTTTGTAAGACTATTCTGTGGATGCTTGTATTTCATGTTTTCGTTCACGTGTGCTAAGATAGTTGAACTATTTCAGTTATTTTAGTAATTATCTTATTGAGAATGTGTTGTAATGGTTGTTATTTCTTTCCCATCCTTGTGGACTATTTTACGGGATACTAGATATATCTTTCTTTATTTGTTGGTTGTATCAACCATCGCATCCACTGTTTATTAGACATGCCCTTCTAGTTCATGTGTGTCTCTTCTTAGGTGGTGCTAGTACCTCTCCCTCAGAGGGTCACTTTCCCTGTGCACCCCCCACCGCCCCCCCAACCCCTCTATAGTAGAAGAAATTTGACAGAGTTGCAACTGAACACTCACCAGGCACACCTTGCTTTTCGAAGATACCTTTTCACCCCTCACTCTTGTTAGTAGTTAGAGCCAAGGGAAATATTTAAGAATTCAGAAACCGAGCCTTTATACCGAATGGGACTCCTATACCAAATGGTGTGAGGTCTAATTGGGACTTCACATCAGGGAGATCTCTTGAATGTTGGTGGGTCCAACACCGTCAACATTTCTGGTGCTAGAAGGAGGGCAGTGAGCATTTTATGCTTGATAAACCCACCGACCCCATCGTCCCATCTTCTAGTCAATAACACAACGTTCATTGCACCTCCCATACTCGTTCTTTGGAAGTTGGTGTCTCTTCTAAGCCCAAGCTTGAACGTGAAATCTCATATGATCAGATTCAGGCCATCCACCCTATAACCTATCAATTTGCGAATGTTGTTGGATTGATGTCAGGAGTAATCAATCTTCCATATTCGCCGAAGAATAAAAATACCACCCACATGGCGATAGTAGTTTCTACTATTAAAGACATAGTTATTTCCACTCTTAAAGAACTAACAGACTCTATGGAAAAACAAAAGAGCATCCACTCTTTCATGATCATGACAAAGATAATGTTCTACTCTTGAACACAACTTTATGTGTGTTAGGTGGAGAAGAGGAAGAGGAAGAAGAGCCATGAAATTCTGAAAAGGAAGAGGAGGACAATGAAGAAGAAGCCATGGTGAACCAAAATTTGTACTCGATGACTCAGGCCCACTTGCACTTCTAGGTGTTCTACACAAGATGCCAAAGAATTCAAAGAATCTCTTAACGAAGTGTGACCCTGATAAAACAGTGAAGGTTGAAGACCATTTGGACAAATTTTACCTACATCTCCAAACACTTTAGGTACGTTACGATGATGTTGCATGTAGAATATTTCCATCCACCTTAGATGGTAGAAAAGTTGTATGGTATCACAACCTTCCTCCAAAATCCATCCAGAATTGGAGGGGGGTTAAGAAGATCTTCCTTGAAAAATTTGTTGGCAATAAGACCTCCACTATGTTATTGAAAGAGCTAGGTAATCTTAAGATGGAGAAAAAGGAGAAAGTGAAATATTTTAATCAGAGGTTCAATCGCATATTGAATTTTTTTTTGGAAAACATGAAACCTCATGAGTCCATCACATCATATTACTACACTTCTACCTTGCCAGCAAGCATTACGCAGTTTGTGAAGTAAGCTGTGAAACAAATACTAACAAAAAATTATGAAGAGGTTATCGCTATTGAGAAGGACTTGTGTGAAATCAAAGTCATTTGAAATTATGAACCAACAAAATTATCTAGGCACACAGGTAAGAGGTCTGAGGCCTTTTTCAACAGGGCCAAAGAGAAATAACCATCCGATCTTGAAAGCTTGATCTGGCTTATTGATCTGTAGTTGAATGTTAGTTTTTTTGTGTTAATTTCAACTTCAAATTTAAAAACAAATGATTCTCAACTGCTTCATGTGCATAGGTTCCTTTATGGTGTTTGTGATTCAAAATAGGTAAATTTATATCAAGTTTTATGTTATAATCATGAGTAGAATAACATCAAAAACAAGTGCTGGAAAGTAGCAATTTAATGTACAACAAACCTCCAAGAAAAGTACTTAACACAATGGTTTGATAAAGGAGTTCACCTCTCCAGAAGGTCAAAATTATCTAGGAACAATTTTTTTTTATCCTCATTTTTTCGAATTTTTCCCAAGTTATGACATAAATTATTTTCTCCTAGTAATCCTCAACTGGAACTGGAGGAACTCCAATTGGCTCCACTAATTTTGGAGTTAGGGACAAATATGGTGGGTTCCACTAAAAGTCCTCCAAGTTGAACTCATGGTTAATTAGTGTTAAACTATATTAATTAAATACTAATCCCATATTAGTGCTAATCTGCGGTTTTACTAACTGTAACCCCGACAATCTATGAGGAGGAAGACACATGGACAGAGTATAAATGTTAATGATCATGTCTTCGCACCTACCAGTGGTTAGCATTAACCATTGCTGTTATATTTTAGGGTGTCCACATGGATGGGGCTGGCTCCCTCATAACCCCAAATCCACATATGGTTACACTTTAAATAGATGCAGAAACAGTTAAGGTTAAGAACCAAATAGTTAGTTGAGATGGTATTTCATGTGAACTGTAGAGAGGAGGTCGCGGGGTCGAACCCCGGTGCCTCCATAAAATTTTATACTGCACCATAATGCCATCATTCCTTTGGGGAGTGACATGTGGCGGCCTCCGGGCTTGCCACTTGTCCCCTCCTCATTGGACCACCTTAAACCAATCAAATCCTGCCAACGCACAACACTTGCAAACCAATAATAACTTGACACTTGTCATAAATTGATTGAGCATTGACTGACATTGACCCTGCCTAGTCACCTGGCATGCCATTAGTACAGATTGTTGATTGTGCAGTGACTAGGCATGTTTTTGGTAAAATTTCTTTTGTTTGGGGAAGCGGTTAGTGGGCTCTATCTTCCTCATACAAAATTTGTTTTAAAATAACCGAGTTGTGTTGGGATCATTTTGACGAGATGGATGTGGTCATTCAGGTTTCAAACGATTCCGAGAACTTATGATTCTTGAGCTAATTTTTGCCCTTAATCTAGATTTTGATCACTCCTTCCCACTAACATGTTTTTGGACACAAAAAATATGGTTATTTGATGAGATTTTAATACTCTTCTCCTTCCCAAGTTGTATCAAATTATTGTACTTGAAAAGTCTCCATGACAACAACTTAGATACGTTGACATGCCTTGCCTTGCAAATGCCTATGTCCCTCAACCACTGTTCTCCTTTTGTTGCTGATGCAATCCAACATTTGTTGGGAACTTTTTGGCTGCAAAATATCTTTCTTGTATCACATCGATCCCTCGGTGCTTGGAAAAATGATACAATATGATAGCCTTCCCATTGAGAATATTGGCATCAACATATACAACGGTCTACAATGGCTATAAATTTTTGGCATCTCGTCCACTTTCACTTATTGCCTCTAACATACTCTAGTTCAACATGCTACTCATGTCATAATTTGAGAATGAAGGCTAATCATGAACATCTTGCTCAAGAATGGACCTTCCAAAATCTTGCGACATCTTGTCACAAATACTACCATTAAATGGAAAAACACATTATGTAAGAAATGAAAATCTATGAACTCTTCTTTTGCTCCTTCAAAGCAACAATTGTCACATCATGTAACATTGCCATGTACTCTTGCATATTGGTATACAAACCATCGACTAACACAAGTTGACAAAACATCCTCGACTAAACATAAGTGGACAAAACATCATCGACTAAAATAAGTTGACAAAACATACTTCTTCAAGCAACTGACTTGACTTGAGAGCCAAACATAAGCATGTACATCAACTTGACGATTCTTTGCATAAACAACAAGAATTTCACATCTCATGCAATAATCTGTTAACATATCCCTTTCATCTTTGGAGATAAAATCAACTCTTCCAAGTCTATATGGCATAAATGTGACAACAATCGACACAAGTCGACACTCATGCATGTATCCAAATACAATGAAACTAGCAACAATTCCACTGCACACACACACACAAACTCTCATGTATGTGTACAATTCTTCAACTCTCTCTCAAGTAAAATCACAAGTACAATAAGCCCAAAAACATGTATGGGTACATAAAAGCTGATTTGACAAATTTCCTACAAATGAAATGAGTAACATACCCCACTTTCACACACCTTCCTTGTTACATAGTAATTTATCACCGCCATCACTCCTGGTGATGAGCCCCAAAAATGGAAAATTATATGGGCTCATTCAGCCTCCTAATTCGACTTAATCCACCATTTTCATTATTTTATTGCATGTTTTTGGTTATATTTATGCTAATAGAGTGAATTGGGTTAGTCATTATGCCAACAAGTCTAATGTTTGCTTTATGGAGTCTTTTTGGTCAATTTGGAGACAAAATCAAAGGTTTAAATGAGCACTTGGCAGCCACATTTGTAGAGAGGATTTTTAAGGAGGTGTCCCCTTCATTTATGGGCCCTTACCTCAAATTCTCCACCATAAGCTCGGAGTTCAAAGGCCAACAAATATATTATCACAAGGGCAGCCAAGCAAGTCAAGTATGACTGCTGTTAACTGCAAGTTTTGGGAAGCCGAGTCCCTAAAGTTTAGGAGGACTGTTGGGGTCCTCAATTTGTATAAATAAGAAGGCTTAGGGCTTCATTTCAGTTATTCACTTTGTAGGTAGAATTTAGCTAGTTTGTAGTTCGGTTTTTAGTCATTTTTTAGGCAGTAGTTTAGCTCTGCATTTCAACACATTTTCAAGTTTTCCTTGTGGAAATTTTTTGGAATGTAACTATTCTTTTGATCAATAAAGATGAATCCAGCTTTCCACTAGCTCTAATCTCTCTTAGGAGGCTGTAGCTCTTGGAGTTGGGCCCATCTCAAGTGCCCAATATCTCCTTTCTTTACTTTCATGTGTCTTTGTTGCATTCTTAGAATAAAATATGTTATTTAGATTAAAATATTGCTTTGTTACTTAGGTCGTTTTTGATGATTAAAATAGTTTTTCATGTTCAAATTTACTTGATAGGTTAATCACAGGTAAGATCTTCAGAAAAAGGCTACCAAGAACCTTGGATCTGTCACGCCAGGTAGTAACTCTCCAAAGGTAGTGAAACTCATTCATTTATTTCATTAGGTAGCTATTGTTATATACAAGAATGTGACTGCTCAGTTCATTTTCTTGATGACTGTTCACATTCCAAATTCACCCAATCGCAGAGGATTAGGTGTCAACATTCCCCCCCTAATTTGAAGGGATGCTGGTGAGTCCAAGCATCGTTCTGAATCTTTCAAGATTTTCTCTTCCAAGCTTTGGTGAAGATGACTGCAATTTGCTCATTCGTGGAACAATGACGGAAATGGATTGTTTTGGCCTCAACATGATGTCAGATTAGATGATATTTAGTATTGATGTGCTTTGTACGATCATGGAACTTTGGGTTCTTGGCCAACTTTATTGGAGAGTTGTTGTCAATCATTAGTGGAGTTGATTGTACTTGTTTTACCTGTAAATCTTCAAGAATTTTCCTAAGCCACACAATTTCTTTCGTTGCTTCAGCTGCTGCCATGTATTCTTCTTCTGTTGTGGAATCTGTTGGAACTGATCGTTTGCGTGATCTCCAAGAGACAACTCATGATCCAAGACTCATAGCATATCCTAAAGTAGATACTCTAGTTCCTTTGTCTCCATCGAAGTCTGAATCAAAGTGTCCAATCAAGTTGAAGTCGTCCACCTGTGTATACTTGATTCCAAGGTCTTGAGTTCCCTTCAAGTACCTTAGAACTCTTTTTGCAGCAGACCATTGTCCCTCACAAGGCTTTTGCATAAATCTGGAGAGGATTCCAACAACAAATGAAATGTTTGGTCTGGTAGTAGTGACGTAGATGAGACTTCCTACAAGCTGTCTATACTTTGTTGCATCCTCAAATTCCTTTCCTTCAATAGTTGTGAGCTTTAAGTTTTGTTCCATTGGAGTAGAAAGAGGATTGCACTCTGTCATGCCAAATCTGTTTAACAAATCTCCAATATATTTATTTTGAGAAAGAAATATGGATTTTGGATGTTGGGTTACTTCAATGCCAAGATAGTAATGAACATAGCCCAAATCATTCATTTCAAAACTTTTTCCTAATTATTTCTTTATGGATGCAATATAGCTTTCATTGTTCCCTGTCATTAAAAGATTATCTACATATATCACAAGATATACAACTGTTTTTCCAACTTTCTTGACAAATAAAGTTGCATCATCAAGATCAAAATGATTGAAGTTGAGATCAGAAGATGCTCAGTTAGTTTTTCATACCAGGCTCGTGGTGCTTGTTTGAGGCCATACAAGGACTTCACAAGTTTGCATACTTTATGTTCATGTCCTTTCACAGCAAATCTTTCACGCTTGGACATAAAAACATTTTCTTTTAGATCTCTATTCAAGAAGGCAGTTTTTACATCCCTTTGATGGACTTTCCAAACGTTCTGAGCTTCTAGTGCAAAGAGTGTCCGGATGGTGGCCCATTTTGCTGTGGGGGAAAAGTTTCCTCATAATTGACCCCTTCCTTCTATGCAAAACCTTTTGCCACAAGCCTAGATTTGTGCTTTTCAAGTGAGCCATCAGCTTTGTACTTGTTCTTGTAG